>PVKV010042372.1:0-10691 GCA_004027835.1 Alouatta palliata
AGAAGCAGAGACTGGGCTTCTGGCAGAGACAGTGAACCAGCCCATGCGTTGACCTTGGACTTCCAACCTTCAGAACTGTAAAAAATAAATGTCTGTTCTTTACAAGTTATCCAGTCTCAGGTATTTTGTTACAGCAGCACACACAGACTAAGACAAATCTTAATTGCCTGTGAACCTTAATTTCCCTTTGTCATGTGACGTAATGTTCACAGGTTCTGGGATTAGGACGTGTACATTTTCAGCGACCATTCTTCTGCCTATCACAGTGGATTCCCAGAAGCCTGAGAGATTGGGACAAGCAGAAGGGGAAGGCAAGGAAAAACAAACAACAGGGTCTGATTCAGAGACACAGGCTGAGCGAGCAGGGATGCCCTGCCCAAGAAAGTGTGGGTGTGTTTGCTTATGTGCGTCCCGTCCGTCCGTCTGTGTATATGTACACACGCATACATGTCTGTGTGTGTGCGTGCATAACCCTTCCTTACCCTTCCAATTGTCTCATATCAGACATATCCACACGGGCTCTGGGCAGGGCTGAGCTATCCAGGCAGGGATGGAGGTTGGGGGTGGAAATGAAGCTTTTTCCCACACCGGGCCTCGTTCCTACAGCACTGAGCTCACACCAAAGGAAGGTGGCAGGGGCAGGCTCATGGTGTCCAACACTAAGGACAGAACAAGGAGCTCTTTGTTGAGCACAACAAAGGGCCACCTCCCACCTGGCCTCCAGAAGGAGGCTGAGCCACGTATGCAGCCAGGGTTCTCCTCAGACCCCACATGCAGGTAGCAGAAACAGCATGGAGACAGAGCTCCCCTCCCCAGACGAGCAGGCCCCATAGCCAGGAAACATCAGAATGTACTGACAATTACCAGACAAAGCTTCCCTGAAGACAGACAGAGAGGCTGAGGCCCAGAGAGGTCACAGGGCTAGGTAGGATAGAGCTGGGGTGGAATCTGGGGCTCCTCTATAGAATAAGAAAATCACAACAGGAAACAGGTGAGGCCCCCTGGCCCAGCATGGTCTGAGAACACAGGAAACTTCAATGAATGCTGAGTAGTTGGGTGAGTGGATTGGTGAATCGATACAAAGAGGGAAAGAGGGAGAAATGGAGGGAAGAAAGAGTGGATGGACGGATGGGCACTTGTCTCAAAGATTCTGATACAGTCATAGCATGGACCACATTGTCTCATCTTGGGACTAAGCATCCCAGTATAACAGCTAGGAAGGATTCAGTTCATCCCTATTCATTAAGTCAAGGCAGCCTAAGAGATGATCCAGAGTGTGGCTTCAGGAGTCAGGCTGCCTGAATTCAAATCCCTATTCCAAGACTTCCTAGCTGTTCTACCTTGGGAAAGTTGCTAAACCTCCCTGAGTCTCAACTTCTTCATTTGCAAAACAGAAATAATGAGAGTACCAACTCCTAGGGTGGTTGTGAGAATTAAATGAGATTATTTACATTAAGTGCTTAACACAGTGCTTGGTGGATACAGGGAACTAAAAATAATATTAATGGTTGTTATAAATAACTATTGATTTCATGATTCTTTGTTAATAATAGTAAGATAACAGAGTTACTGTCCAGTAGCCCCATCTCCTTCAGTGTTAGAGTTAATGGCCTTACAATGACCCCGAGGCCCTGCGTGACCCTGCCTCATGTCTTGGCTGGCCCTGCCTTCTATCTCCCTCCCTCTTGTCCACTCTGCTCTTGCCACACTGTGCTTCAAACACGCCAGGCATGCTCCTGCCCAGGCCTTTGGCAGCTGCTCCCATTCAGGCTGGTCCTCCAGAGAGCCTCATGACCCACTCCCTCACCTCCTTCAAGTCTTTGTTCCAATGTCCCCTTCTCAGTGAGGTCTTCCCTGACCCCTTTTAAATTGCCCATTCTGCCCCATCCCTGGCACTCTAATCTCCCTTCCCGGCTTAACTTTACCCCCATGGAACCTACTGAGATGTGACTCACCATGCACTTAACTTAGTCATCTTGTTTATTGCCTACTTCCCACAGCAGAATCTCAGATCCATGAGGGCAGTGAGTTACATCTCTTCTGTTTCCCAGTGCTAGAGCAGTGCCTGCACAGAGTAGGCATTCAATAAATAGTTGTTGAATGAATAAATGATACACTGTAAGGATATTTCAGGCCTTGCTGCCTGTGTCCAAAATCCCTAATCAAAGTTGAAAGGAGACAGACATCCAAATGGAAATGGAAACGGCCCTCACGGAAACCTAGAGAGGCATCATGAAGGAGGTGGCCTTTTCCTTGATCCTCAGAGGATGAGGAGGATGTCCTTAGGTAGAGCTGGGGGTGGGGGCCATTCCAGGCTATGGTTGACATTAGCCAAGACCCTGCAAAGAGGAAGGGTCTGATGATGTGTAGCACAGGGGTCCCTTAAAACAGGCCAACCCTTGTTTCAGGGAGAAAGCTTAGAAAGTGGTACAGGTGTCTGCAGTGCTATCAGCTAGGTTTTTGCAGACTGTAGGGAAGAGTGCCAGGTCAGAGGCAGCCCCGGAGAGTCTCATCCTAGCCAGGCAGGCAGACCCAGAGAGGTGCAGCTAGCCCTCCCATCAGTGTGGCAGCAAGAAGGATGGCCTGCACTGAGCAGATGCAGAAGTGAGCTTTCCTGCCTGCCCCTTTCTGCACTGAGCCTCAGAACCTCCAGCCCACACTGGAGCTAGCCTGAAGGCACTCAGCTGGGGTGAGTGAAGCCCTTCCTCTAGATGAATTACACTCGAAATGGACCCACCTTCTGCATGGCAGGATGCTGCCCCCTCCAGGCAGGGAACAAAGGAGTCTTCTGAGAAGGCAGAGGCCTGGCCTGACAGATCTGGCTCCACTCAGCCCCCACAGATCTCAGCTTGACAAGGGCTGCTGGAAGGAGAAGGGCTGGGCCCTGTGTGTGGTCAGCCTGCATTGAGCCTTCACTCTGTGGTGAGCCAGGGGACCCACATTCAGCACCTAGCTCTGCTGCTTAGCTGTGCTGGGCAATACCTTCAAAGTCTCTCAGCCTCACTTTCCTCACCTAGGAGAACAGCGACCAGACTGGGCCAATCTGGGGTTTGGAAGAGGTATTCAGAAAAATTTTCAGAAGCTTGAAAACTGGGGGGCAGGATCTAGAAATAGAAATTCCATTTGACCCAGCAATCCTATTACTGGGTATATACCCAAAGAACTATAAATCATTCTACTATAAAGACACATGCACACGTATGTTCATTGCAACCCTGTGTACAATAGCAAAGACCTGGAACCAACCCAAATGCCTATCAATCATAGACCGGACAAAGAAAATGTGGTACATATACACCATGGAATACTACGCAGCCATAAAAAATGATGAGTTCATGTCCTTTGTAGGGACTTGGATGAATCTGGAAACCATCATTCTCAGCAAACTGACACAAGAACAGAAAATCAAACACCCCATGCTCTCACTCATAGGTGGGTGTTGAACAATGAGAACACATAGACACAGGGAGGGGAGCATCACAACTGCACACACTGGGGGCAGTTGTGAGTGGGTAGGGGAGAGACAGCGGGGAGTGGGGAGGGTGAGGAGGGATAACATGGGTAGAAATGCCAGATATAGTATGCACCTAAAGTAAAAAAAATAAAATTAAAATTAAAAAAAAAAGAAAACTAGGGGTCTCAGGGTGCTGTTCTGGGGAAACCTATGGAGTCCATGAACATGAAAAAGCACAGAAAACTGGTTCATAAGGAGGAGAGGAGGACGCCTGAGGGAGAACAGGATGCCTTCAAGGAAGCGAGGGAGGTGCAGCCTGGGTTACTGATGGCTGTTCCCAATCCTCAGCTGCATGTCCAGGCTGGGGTTATCTGAGACACCCCATGTCCTTATAATGCATTCTCTTTTTTCTCTCAATTTGCTTAGAAAGGATTTCAAATGTGTTTCCACGTGGGGTAGGGCCCACATGCTCTTTTGCAAAGGGCCCTTGCCACTCCTCTGCTAAAGAGGTGGAAACTATTCCCCTCTACTGGTCCTGTTGCTGCTTTGGCAATGGAATGAGGCATCAATGATAGTCTGGGCATTCCTGGTCCAGGTATCAAGAAGACCTGGCAGCTTCCACTTTTGCATTCTTGGGGGAGCCAGCTGCCGTGTAAAAAGTGTCACTTCCCTGAAACCACCATGCTATGAGGAAGCCGGAGCTAAACCACTTGAAGAGGCAACATAGAGAGATGTGACCCTAGCTGGTTCAAGCATCCCAGTCCAGGCTCCAGATAGTAAGTGAAGAACCCTTCTGGAATGTTCCAACCCCAGCAGACAACTCATGGAACTATCCATTTGAAACTGGCCCAATTTTCCCATGGAACTGAAGCTTGAGAAACCTACATTTGTCTTATCAGAGTTCCTTTCTCAGGGAATTGACCATCAGCCCTCCCAGATAGGATCAAGACATTCATACGTTCCAGATCACCTTATCCAGAAAATGAGAGGCCAGACCTCTCATCTGACCATCTGCTGCCTGTTTACTAACTCCTCTTCCTTCCCTGCTCTACAAACTCCTAACTTTGGTCAGCAAGAGAGTCAGATTTGAAACCTGTCTCCCAACTTCTGGTGGATGTCACCCACAATAAAGCCTTTCTTTCCCAGCAATATTTGACGTCTTGGTGAGTGGCTTTCTGCACAGCAAGCAACCTAGGCCGAACCCCTGACACTTGGTAACACATTGACAGCTGAGCTGCCCCCACTGAGCCCTCTTCAAATTGCAGAAACATCAAAAACATGAGCAAATAACTTACTATTTTTTTTAACCACTAAATCTTGGGATGGTTTGTTATGCAGCAATAAATAACTGAAGCAAATTGTAATAAAAAATGCTATAGTCCTCACTATGCACATCTATTGGTCTCCTGAGTTCAGACAGTGACAGTCTGATAGTAAGGGACATCCAGTTAGAGGTGAGGTGAGGGCCCCAGCCTGGTCTCTGGCTGTGCCACTCTGTCATTCTATGTGTCAGAAATGCCTTCCTCATGTGCATCCCAGCCAGGTGATACGAGCATCCCTTCCAGACTAGCTCAGTGATCTGGAACCTCACAGACAAGCCGCCCAGAGCCACACCACTCTCCTCCTCGCTTACCAGTGTCTTTACTAAGCACCTACTTTATTCCATGAGCAATTATTCTACAAACGGCCAATAACCATATGAAAATATGCTCCATCTCATGAGTAATCTGATACAGGCCAATTAAAGCAAGAATGAGATTCGCCTTCCTGCTTATCAGACTGGCAAGATGAAGATTGATGGTTGTTGTAGACTGGGGTGGGACATACTGGGAGCCTCAGGTGCTAGGAGGCAAGCAATTTGAAGGGTAGTTTAGCAGCATTATTGAAAAACAAAGTATGCATAGCCTCCAATTCAGCAATTCCACTTCTGAGTTTATATCTTGAAGAAATACGTACATATGTTACACAGGGGGGCACATGAAAAATGTTCTCTGCAGCACAGTTCATCACGGTGAAACTCTGAAAATGTACACACTTCCACTAATAAGGGCGTGTATCCCTGCTCTGGTACAAAAGGCAGCCATTAACATAAGTGGTATTTTATGCCATATTTATGCCATAACACAGATAACACGTAGATGACACACATATGTGATACATAGCACAAAACGACTGGCGTGGAAAGGTCTCTAAGGCACATTGTTGAGTGAAAAAAACATCCACGCAGTATAATCTTTGTGCAAACGCCCTCACAAAAAAAATGGAAATAGAAAAATCCAAATGCAAATGCAAAATTTTAAGTGTGGAAGGAAACTCCGGAAACTGATAAGAAGTCTTCTCAGGGGAGGCAGAGTATTGGGAGGGCCAAGGGGGATGTCAGTCTTATTTCTATTCTTTAATAATGAAAATGTATTTATGTGTTTATGTTATTAAAAATAATTCTTAAAATAAGTATTTATGAATGTCCATGGAGCTTCCAAGATGGAACAGCTGAGAAGAGTCCAGGCTATGGAGAGAGCAAGGGCTGGAGAGCAAGACTTGGGGGGCTGTGGGAGTACAGGGCTGGGAGATTATTGAGGACTGATGCAGTTAGGGAAGGCAGCCTGGAGGAGAACCGTCCCCCCAACAAAATGCTGGTGGGACCTGAGTGGCTGATGAGGAGGAACTGTCCAAGTCTAAGCAGGGTGCCCTGCCGCTGGGGAACTGCAGAGGGAGCCTCTGGCTCAAACAGGAAATGGGATTGGGCAACCTTGGAGAGTTTGCCCTGCCCCTAGCCCCACCCCGTCCATGTTCTGATTGCTTGGGTTGCTAGGATGTCCTGCTTGCTCTACCTGTGAAGCTAGGCAGCCAGGACCCAAGACAGCAGGGATACAGGACTTGATGGATCACCATTGCTCACAGCTCAGGGACACACACACACACGCATACACCCCCCCCCACACACAAACACACACGTGCATGCGTATACACACACACACACACACAAACACACACGACTTTTTTTTCCCCCAGAAGGACTTTACACTCATCCTCATGGCATCCATCCATTTTTGCACCCATCCATCCACTGACTCCTCCAATGATGATTAAGAACTCACTTTGTGACTACTCGCTAAGGGCCGAGTGCTGTGCCTCAGCCACCAGCCTTCCTTTGGAGGCCCAGGTCACTACAGATGGAAGGACCCTAAGAGTTCATCTAGTCCAAACTTCACCCATTTCATAGATAAGAACAGGAATATGACTTACCCATAGGAAGCAGGGCCAAAACCAAGGCTAGTCAGGTGCCATGCAAATCCCCTTACTCCCTGCACCTATCCGATCTATCTACATCTTTCCGTCAACTCTGTATCCCAGACCCACGTCACACCTGCATGTAGAAAGAACTCATAAGTCTTTGGTTCAACAAATGATTCAGTAAATGAATGAGTTATGAATAAGTTAAAAATAGGCAAGCCTGGATTTCTTATCAGAGAGAAGAAAGAAGAAACAGATATTCTTCCGGGATATAAAGAGATTTCCACCCTGCTCCAAGGCTGAAGCTTGGGCGGTGCACCTGTATGGGGAGGGGAAAGGTTCTGGGCAGCTGGAGGGTATGTTTGTACTTCAGTCCTAGATGTTCACTGGATCAGCAGGTTCACATCTGTGCCTGTCAGGCCAGACCCAGAGCAATGCTGGGAGAGACAAACTTAGTCTAGGGCAATAGTTCTCAAATGCCAGCATGCATTAGAATTACGTCGAGGACTTCTAAAACACAGATTGCTGCTCCCCCACCCCCAGAATTTCTGATTCAGTGACTCAGAGGTGGGCCCTAGAGTTTGCATTTCTCACATGGGATATTAGAAAACCCGGGTGATGCCACTGCTGCTGATTTGGGACGGGAGAGTTTTTCAATCCCGGCTGCACAGTGGAATCACCTGGGTAGCCCTGATACCAGCAGGTGCCCAGCCTGCATCCTTGACCAACTGCATCAGAGTCTCTGAGAAGAGACCTAGACAGCAGAGCTTCTCAAACCTCACCTAAGGTGAAGGGCCAGTATTTTCTTTCATTATTGTCAATCAATTACGGATCAATATTTCTGAGAAAAACAACCAAAACAGATTTTCAGAAAAGAAATGAAACAAACCATAAAAATCTACCAAATGTCTGTTCACATTTTTCTTATTAGATTCAGCAAGCAAAAAACTACTCTATCACTTGCATAAAAGTTTCTAAACACCCTCAATTTCTGTACTTCTTGAAGACTGGTGGCCAAAATTTCACAAGCTGACAGCATCTAGGGACACCTTCTTTTGAGAGTCCTCAGAGCTGGTCACAAGTCAGAAAAAGATGACCAACAGCTTTACCCAACTTTCTCTGGTTGAGTAATCTCTTGCCTCTCTCTATATATCTACAGCCCTCAAATCTAGATGGGCATCAGATCATCTTCCCTGTGTCTATGGGGTTTGTCTTTATAAGGGCCAGAGTTGGGGGATTTTCTGAAATATTTTAAAAAACACTGGCCAGGCACAGTAGCTAACACCTGTAATCCCAGCACTTCGGGAGGCTGAGGTGGGTGGATTACTTGAGGCCAGGAGTTCAAGATCAGCCTGGCCAACATGGTAAAACCCTGTCTCTACTAAAAATATGAAAGTTAGGCAAGGTGGTGCATGCCTCTAGTTCCAGCTATTTGGGTGGCTGAGGCATGAGAATCATTTGAACCTGGGAGGTGGAGGTTGCCGTGAGCCAAGATCCCACCACTGCCCTCTAGCCTGGGCGACAGAGCAAGATTCTGTCTCGAAAAATAAAAACATTGCAATGCAGAAAATCACTGGAAGAAGGCTTGCTTAGAGAGGTACTATTTTCTTGCAGTTAGATTCCTAGTTGGGAAGTTAGCAGTTCTGGGTTCTGGTTTTAAATCTACTATTAACTAGCTAAGACACAAATAATATTTCTCTGGGTATCACACACCATCCCTGAGAACTGGGCAGAAAAGCATCTCTGGTTCCTGCAATGTCATTACCACGGTTCTAATGATGAGAAACACATATTGCCCACGGGCTCAGTCATCAATGACCAGGATGAAAATCATGGTGAGAACACCTCAGAAAGAATCCCCTGGTTAACTAGTCATATGGCTTAGAGGTCCAATTATTAAACTGATGGCTGCTGTCCCTCCCTAGCAGTGACTGCTGGTGCCTCAGTGCCAATGTGCCAACTTGAGCTGTGATTTATTTTCCCAAAAGTGGTATGTTGATTCTCTGACCTTCAAATCTCTTATTTGGTCACAGCCATGGATAAAGAAATGAACCTGGAGAAGCAGCGTAGCCTCTTCTCTAGAGGGACTTAAGTCTCAGCTCCGCCAGGGACTAACTATAGAAGCCTGAGAAAGCCCTTCCCTTCTCTGGGCCTCAGTTTGTGCAGCTAAAATGGGGGAAATTAAGCTTGATGTTCCAACTCTTGCTAGATTTTCATCGACGGTGCAAATATCTGTAAAAGATCAAAGTCACTTCTGGTCCCAATCATCAGGAGCAAGGTGGCCAGGGTGATCTCTTGCATCCCAGCCATATTTTGCACTCACTCTTCCACTTGAAGCCTGTCACAGTAGCAGCTAGTCTTCGACTGAGGGTGTACCATGGGCCAGGCACTGATTTAGCCACTGGGCCTTGATTAATACATGTAGTCCCCCACGATCCAAAGAGGTAGTTACGACGAAAGGTACTA
Organism: Alouatta palliata; assembly: GCA_004027835.1. NCBI lineage: Eukaryota > Metazoa > Chordata > Mammalia > Primates > Atelidae > Alouatta > Alouatta palliata. The sequence goes on from PVKV010042372.1 coordinate 9,155, forward strand.
GTATCAGCTCCACTTTACAAAGGAAATTGTGATCCAGAGAACAGAAGTCACTCGCCCAAGGTCACACAGCTGGAATGCCGCAGACAGAATTCTCACCAGGCAATTTGGCTCTACTCAATTCCTACTGAGCTCCTACTATGTGCATATAATAAAAGACACTGCAAATAATCAATATTTGGGGACACCTGTGATGGCATTTACACCATGTTCAAAAACTAATTTCCCCTTCTTCCTGAGAAGCTGTGGGAAATTCAGGACAGCTTGAATTTCCTTTGTCAATATTCTATATACCTGCCAAAGAGAACATTAGCAGATTGTGCAAGGAGGTGTGGTTCTCCGCACAAACCCTTTGTATTATTGCTGAATCAATAGCTCTGGTGCTCAGTTTGAGAGAACTATATTTCTTAAAGAAAGAGAAAGAAAATTTTACTCAAAAATTCCAATTCTCCCTTCACAAACAGCCTCCCGGTAAGAGCAGCCAGAGGGGTGGACAGTTGATGGCCAGAAGGGCTCTGAAATTTAACAGGAGGACTAGGAGGTGGTGGATGGGAGAGTGATACACTCATTTCATAGCAAGCCCTGGGAAAACAAGAGTGGTATTTCTAAGGACCTGCAGGCGTTGGGTGGCCCTTCCCACCGAAGGGCACCATAGCACGGCAGTTAAGAGCATGGACTCCTGATCCAGACTGCTGGGTCAACTCCTACGTCCACTGCTTATTATTAGCACTGTGACCTGGGGCCCATGACCTGAGCTCTCTGTGCTTCAGTTTCTTCATCCCTAAAACACAGATAACAATATGGTTTTATATGGGGATTATACACATTTATAGGGTATACCTGAAAGGATTAGAATTATGCCTAGCAGAGACCAAGGCTACATATGCATTAGCTGTTATTAGTACAGTTTCAGGTAACTCACCCAGCCCTGTATTTGGAAATGCAGAAGTCAAGAGTTTGGGTGGCTGTGGGATTTAACTTTCCCATTACACGTGCTTCCTTCTAAGAATAGCGTTGTGATGGCCTTCCCAGAGCATGAAGCAATGGGAATCACTTTCTTTCCATTTGCTCCACCACCCAGTCGTTTCAATCCTTTGATTCCCCTGGGATCCTCTGCCGACTGCTTCAGCGCCTGTGAACTTCCATCCTTCCTGCACACTCTCACCGCCTCCAGCTCACACCCAGCCTAGGCTGTCCCTGATTATGGGTAAGTCAGCCCCGCAAGAATGTGACTGGATTTTTTCTTTGCTTCTCCTCTCCCCCTGTCTCATCTGCATGGATGGGCCTGGGTCTCCTCTTCCCATCTTTCCTGAGCAGAGCTGGCCCAGAGCTGGGTCCACAGGAGAAATCAGAGGTCAGGAGTTCAAGATCAGCCTAGGCAACATAGTGAGACCCCATATCTACAAAAAACAAACAAACAAACAAAACAAAAAAACCTGGGCATGATGGCGTGCACCTGTGGTCCCAGCTACTTGGGAGGCTGAGGTGGGAGAATCGCTTGAGTCTGGGAGGTGGAGGCTGTAGCGATCTATGACGGTGC
>PVKV010042373.1:0-10767 GCA_004027835.1 Alouatta palliata
AACAGCCGCGCCGGCCAAACCAGGTGCGCTGGCGACCCGTGGGGCTCCTCCCCCTGGGAATCTCCTGGTCTGTGGGCAATAAAAATCCGTCTGGGAATGTGGCGTCCACTCACCCTCCACGCTTTCACTGGGAGCTGCAATCCTCAGCTGCTCCTAATCGGCCATCTTGGATCTCTCCCCGTTAATATAAACATTTTTTATCCTAAGCAACGTAACCGACTTAACTTCATCAGTCAGAGAGACAGTTTCTGAAACCAACCTTTTACTTACAGTGGATGCCAGTCAGCACTACTGTGGATGTTTCTGCAACAAGAATAATGGCTTGAGACCCTAACTACTCAGGTGGATTGTGGGACTTACTCTGCTTCTTAGACCCAGCAGTGTCATATGTACCAGGAAAATTTAAAAGCCCTAGCAGAGGGAGAGAAGAAGCTTTCTTAACTCAGAGGGAGTTTCCACTTAAAGCAGACAGCTACTCTTAGGGTGAGTGGCGGCTCAGAATCTGCAATGCTAAGCATAGTCAGAGCAAAAAGGCTGGGCTTTTCTCCAAAGTCCTAAGAGATGGAGAGAAGAGGAATTACTGGCCTGCCCAGTCCTAAAGCGCACCTGTGAGGAGCAGATACATTGCTCAAAGGGTGAACCTGTTTTTAAAAAAAGAAAAACAATGTCTGCTGTGAATGACTTTGATAGCAACCAGGAACAGGAAGCAGAGTGGCAGCTGCACAGATGAATCCCTGAGAGCTGAGTTTTTCCTTTAGCAGGAACCAGACCTAGACAGATTAAATCTTCCTGTCTCTGAAACACCTCAGAGACACTTGTTCCAGAGTGAAATATGGGGCATTCTCTTAGCCCACAGAAGGGGCAAGTGGCCATACTGAGAGGCGAGCGTTTGGGATCAAATGAGATTCTCTTGGAACTGGCATTCCTGGCAGTCTAGAAAATGTCCTGAGCAAATAAAATATAGCTGTGGACTGGAAGAAGGCCTTTGATTTCACACCACGTGAAGCGACTCCAGAACACAAAGCAAAGAGAGAGAGAGCAAGCTGGGAAGAGAGGAGGAAAAGCAGACATGTCAAGAGAACACACTTTATGTGGAGCAGTTAAGAAGAAAGGGGCCAGAGGACTGTGCCCATGCTGTTGCACAGAGCACTCGCACCTGTCTGGTAGCCACCACCACCCACCCCTGCCACCTGTTGCCATTTCTCTGGCTGCCAGGCACCTGGTGGTACAGACATACTCTGTATGTATCAGCCATGGCCTCAAAGATGGATGAGTTCTATTTTCCTGTCCATGGAAAATACGTGTAGCTAATCTTCCAAAGAACTTTACATTTCAAAGTGCTTATGTCTGACTATGAATCTGCTCTTAATCATTACCCACAACTTGAGAAATGTCACCCTAACCCAACTTTAGGAGATGTTTATCTGTGTCACTAAGGACTTGGCTTGGATTCTCATACATGGTGGGGAAATGCCCATGGTGGGGAAATGCGTGTAGATATCTGTCTATATATAGCAGGGTACCAAGTAGAATTGCCCCGTGTAATCTTAACTATGGAAAAAAATGATCAGAAAAAAGACTGGAAAGATAGTCACCAAAATGTTTACAGGGATTATATTCACTTTCTTCTTCATACCTGGTACATACTGTAGTTTCTGAGTTCTTTTCTTTCTGAGCCTTCTGAGGCTTGAACCCAGGAGGCGGAGGTTGCAGTGAGCTGAGAATGAGTCACTGCACTTTAGCCTGGGTGACAGAGTAAGACTCCACTTCAAAATAAAATAAAATATAAAAATGTACTGGGTCAATTAAGATTTTCATGAGCAGCATTTCTCTTATTCTATTTAATTTTTGGAATTGTGTCTGTGAGAGACTACGATGATTATGTCGCTCGGCTGTGAGAAGTTTAACTAGCTCCCTGATTTGCTAACATTTTCTTTTCAGCAGATGTGCTCACAAAAGTTATTTAGCTTTGGTTCTGTATTTTGGAACATTTTTTCTATGTGAAGCTTTTCCTGCTAAATATGCCTGAACCTCCATTTCACAGTTTAAGGAAGGTCTGACACCTTCCCCGGTGTTACTGCCAAGTGCCTGGGTGTGTGTTCTGACTCTGCCATTTACCACTCTGACACCATGAGTGGGTCACTTCACTTTTCTGAGCCTCTATTTAACAATGGGACTTCAGTAGTTTTAAATAGCCATATCATCATTACTTACTGTTGGTTTGGTGGAAACTAGAAGTAGTGATGGTGCATTAACTGGGGCATTTTATAAAAAAAAGACACTAACAGGCAACCATTTCTCTTTCTATAAGCTCTTGGATCCCCCTGCTCCATCCTACATGGCACTAGGCTACTGACAACCTTACTGTCTCCATTTTCTTTTTCTTTCTTTTCTTTCTTTCTTTCTTTCTTTCTTTCTTTCTTTCTTTCTTTCTTTCTTTCTTTCTTTCTTTCTCTTTCTTTCTTTCTTTCTTTCTTTCTTTCTTTCTTTCTTTCTTTCTTTCTTTCTTTTCTTTCTTTCTTTCCTTCTCTCTCTTTCTTCTCTCTCTCTCTCTCTTTCTCTCTCTTTCTCTCTCTCTCTTTCTTTCATTCTTTCTTTGTTTCTGTCTGTCTGTCTGTGGAGTTTCACTCTTGTCGCCCAGGCTGGAATTCAATGGTGCAAACTTGGCTCACTACAACCTCCACCTCCTGGGTTCAAGCGATTCTCCTGCCTCAGCCTCCTGAGTAGCTGGGATTACAGGTATGTGCCACCCCGCCTGGCTAATTTTGTATTTTTAGTAGAGACAGGGTTTCTCCATGTTGGTCAGGCTGGTCTCAAACTCCTGACCTCAGGTGATCTGCCTGCCTCAGCCTCCCAAAGTTCTGGGATTATAGGCATGAGCCACTGTGCCCGGCCCTGTTTCTCCCATTTTCCTCCTCATCTTTACCCCTTACTTTTTTGATGGTCTGTAGAACTCCAAACTCTTCTATTAGGAAGAACAATTCCATTTCTTGAACCCTTTCCACAAACTCAGTTCTGGGTTTACCTTAGCAAAACCAAACCCACTGTGATACCTATACAGAAGAAAAAAATTCAAATTAGGATCAGACATTCATAAAACATAGTTATGGGAGAAAAATGGCAACTTTTATTCTGCACTGGTAAAAGTTGTTAAGTAAGCATGGTCAATGTTATGTGATATTCAGCTCTGAGGTCAACAAGGGTCTCTGAAGTTTTCTGATATTTGAATAACAGCAGCAGCATTATAATGTGATAGTGAATCTCTCCAACTTTTATTGCTCCTGGGCAAATAATTTTAAAAGAATCTGATTCCTTGCACTAAATCTCTTTCTGCTTGAAATACCCAAGGTGCTTTCTGTTTTCCTGCGCTGAGCACTGATGGCACAAATGAGGGAGTGAAGGCTCAGGTAGGTTAGGTCACTTGCTCAAGGTCACATAATTTGGAAGTGGTAGGTCTATTTGCTATCAAAGCCCACACTGTATGTTTCTTAATTATGTTTTTCAGACATGGCTGTACTTGTCAAGTACAATTCACTTACAGTTACCAAGTACAAGTAAAATCATTTCATGGAAGCAAGACACAGACATGAAATTTATTTAAAAATAAAACATAATTCCCATGAAGGAATTCTTATCTATGAACACCTCTGAATTACAAGTAAAAGAAATTCAATTTAAACTAACCTCTACAAGAAGAGAAGCTTACTGCAACCCATACACAGATATATTTTTGCATGACTATAAAGGGCAGATGTAGCTGGATTATGAATGATTGATGCAGAGCATTCTGGATTATCACTTTATACCTTCCCTCCAATTTTTTCTGATGTCAGCTTTATTTTCTCAGACCAATTTCTTCAAGTTGTGGATAACATGCTACAAGTGGCTAAAAACCTACATTCTTTCAATTCTATCACTAGAAAGGAAGTCTATTTTTTTCTGTAGCTCTAAATAGAGAAAATCTGGAGAAGCCCCCTATTAGCCCCATCTTGTGTCCCATGTTCATCCCTTGACCAACTACTGTAGCCAAGGAGATAAAGTTATCTAAGAATATGGCAGTTCCCACTCAGATCACATGGCCACGAAAGATAGAACTCCCTCAAACAAGAGGAGTAACACAGACAATGACAATGAAGCATCATCTTAGCCTGGGTCCTCCAAAAAGGACAGTCTTGCATGCAGGTGGTTTATTTAAGAAGTATACTAAGAAGAAGGAGTGAGAGTCTGGAGGAGTAAAATAGGGAAGGAAAAACAAGAATCCATTACTGATTTGGCAGCCACCATGGACAACTGTTGGTCAATCCTGACAAGACCTTCCGAGGATCTAACTTGTGAGATGTGTCTTGAAATTGCCCATGTGAGTGAAGAGAGAGAAAAGCATTTCTCCGGCGGCTTCCAACCATATTAGGTAAGCTTTGCCCTATGACTGTAACTACCTTACATTTCCATTTGGCTCATGGGTGGCAAGTAGCTTCCTATTGGTATCACACACTTCATCACTAAAGAATCTCCAGGGCAGGAAGCAACAATTATAGAATGTGGTAGGCCCAGGTAAAATGCTATCAGATTATTTTTGTGCAAAACTACTTGAAGCCTGTCCAGAACTGGTTACTGCAGTGATGCCTAGGAGGGATGGAGAGGATGTAAAGTCATGCATAAAAAGTGGTCTAATATATTCCATTCCCTTCACTGCTATAGTCCTTACGGCTGAAGCTGGTCTGGAGGCCATCACTGACATCATCTTCCTCCTAGACCATCCATTCTAGATTTCATGCATATGTCTTTCTAAAGCCTCTAGAATATTTGCTACTTCCTGTTCATCAGGTCCAACTAGCAGGATATTATTAATGTGGTAGATCACAGTTAGTCTGTAGAGTGTTAAGATAGCCAGGACCTCTGCAGACTATATTGTGACAGAGAACAAGCATGTAATAAAAATCTGGGGTAAAGTGGCGAATATATACTCCCATTCTTCTGTTTATAAGCGAACTCCTTTTGGTCCTTACTGATGGAAATTAAGAAAGAACAAACTCACCACATCAATAGCAGCATACCAAGTGCCAAAGGCAGTCGTGTTCTGTTCTAGAAGACAACACATCTGACATAGACCTGATGTAAGCCATCACGTAGTTAAATTCACCCTCATTACCATGGTCCAGAGAGTTTTTGTAGGGTTCACATGGGTAATTGGTTGAGAATATAATGGATATCAATGCTCTTGTGCTTTTTTTTTTTTTTTTAAGACAGAGTCTCACTCTGTCACCCAGGCTAGAGTACAGTGGCATGATCCAGGCTCACTGCAACCTCTGCTCCCCAGGTTCAAGGAATTCAGCCTCCTGAGTAGCTGAGAATACAGGTGCACACCGCCATGCCCAACTAATTTTTGTATTTTTCGTAGAGATGGGGTTTCATCATGTTGGCCAGGCTGGTCTCAAGCTCCTGGCCTCAGGTAATCCACCTGCCCCATCTGAAAGTGTTGGGATTACAGGCGTGAGCCACCATGCCCAGCACCCACTCCTGCACTTTTAAAGTGTTTAATGGTACTGCTAATCTCTGAAATTCCTCCCATATCTATTATTACTTAGACATATTAACTTGGCTGAGGGGAAGGACAGTTGCAAGTATCTTACCATGATGGCTCTTACTCTGTAGGTTGGAGAAAAATATGAAGGTTCTGCCAGCTAGTAGCTATCCATATCCCAACAGCATATTCAGAAACCGGAGAAATAGCCGAAGATTGGGTCTAACATCTGCTGAACCCATTATGAGACATACTTGAGCTAAAGCTGCATTTATCACTTGCCCTCTCTATGCCCCCATTCTAACTGGAGGATAATAAAGGTATTTCAGGTCCCTTGATTCAGAATCAACACAGAGCCATGTTCCTCATATACAACAGTTCTTGAAAAGTCTTGAGGATTTTCTTTTTGCCAGTTCACAATTACTCTCACAAATAGTCTTAGATCCTTTTGGGGAATGTTTGTCATATATACTTGCAGTAATATTGCAAAATCCTTCCCCAGGGAACCCATCTGTTCAATGAGTGGGCTCAGGTCTGTGAAATTACTTATCTGGAAACTGAATGAGGAACTCTGTTTTTCTGAATGAAAACTGGTAAATGTTTCTGTTCACCAGCTGTTGATGTTTTCCTCTTATTATATTAGGTTGGTGCAAAAGTGATTGCGGGTTTTGGCCATTAAAAATAATTTAAAATATTGGCCAAATTAAAAATAATGGCCAAAACCCGCAATCACTTTTGCACCAAGCTAGTAAGAGTAAGAAACATTTTGGTTGGCGCTCTGTCTCCCGTGTCAGAATGCCCTGACTTGTCAGGCATTGCTGCAGATTTTTCAGGGTCAAGGCGTTATTGAACCCTACTCCAGCCTTGCAGCAGCTGTCACAGCAGCTATGCCCCCATCACTAGCAGGCCTGCCATTCAGCCTCTTCTATTCCAGGGCCTCTCATCCCCTTGATGCTAGGAATCTCAATTCCACGGCAATATCTTCTTCTGTCAACCCCAGTCTCTGTAAGATGGTTATCACAAAGTTGCTCAGATAAGGAGTGCTCCTTAGCACCACACTCCTCATTGCTTTCATGAAAGAGATGTCCTCTGGGTCCTCCTGGGAAACATTGTCAAGTGCCAGCTTCTCCGATCACACATTAATACATTCATTCTGATAGTTTTACCTCCTTGAATCTTTGGACCCTTTCCTCAAAAAAAGTTACAAAGTTATAGTCTATGCAAACATCTGATTGGTTGCAGAAAGAGACCAATCAGAGGTTGAAGTGAAGTTACAAAGTTATACTCCTATGCAAATGAAGACTTGACCCACAACCAGCCTGACTGGTTGTGGGAGGGAACCAGTGAGAGGTACTTTCAATTTTTCATCTGCCACTCAGAAAAGGGTGGGGGAGTTGCATAGGGAGTAGCCTCTGGTCCTTTCATTACTTGGGCATGTAAAATTGTTTTTTTTTTTTCTTTAGATTTAGTTCTAAGAAGTCAGTGTGACTCGGCCTTAGGTTTTTTGCCTTCAGACCCTATTCTGCCTCAGTTGTAATTAGTGCTATTTAACAACATTTCTGTTTCTCCTCTCATGCATATGCTAGAATTCTTCTTCTCCCTCTAGAACTCAACCATGACTTTAGCCAGTAGGATGCATGTGGAAATGACATGTGTTAGTTTCAAGTGGAAGCCTTTAAAAGCCAATGTGCAATTTGCCACAGTAACCTGAAAAGTTGCAGATCAAATTCCATCAGCCTGAGTCCTTGTGTGAAGATGATGCATAATGGTGCCCACAGTAGGTCAACAAAAAATATATGAGCAAGAAATTATGTGTGTTGTGTTAGGTCAGTGAGACTTTGAAGTTGTTTATTACTGCACACAGCCCTAGTCTATCCAGTTAGACATTTTGCTTTACTTTTTGAAGAATTCTATCCAACTTACATTAAAATGATTGCTTGTTATAAGGGTGATCTGATGTTGACATCTGCCATCCCGTTGATCACCCTTCCCTCTGTTCCTCCTTTCCCAACAATGAGGGTTTAATGGAAGAGGATAGTTCTCTCAGAAGAGGACCATTTTTTAATCAAAGTGGTGAAAATAACTGTGTCTTCTCCTAAAATCTGAAAACAAAGCAAATATGGGTCTTTATAGAGAGATCTGTGTCCTTTTTTTTTTTTTTAAGAAAAGAATCTGTCTAGAAAAGTCCTATTGTAGATGGTTGTAATAAGTCCTTGACTAAAGAACTCAAAGAATGGAATGCTTATCACAATCCCTGGCACATAACAGATATTCAGCACATACTTATTCAGAAAGAGAAAGAGTAAAGTGGAAGACAAAGAGGAGGAGGAAGAGGGAAGACAGCGAGGGAGAAGGAGGACCATGCAAAGGAGATTGAAAGAAGATTGTGGGCCAGGCACGGTGGCTCACGCCTATAATCCCAGCACTTTGGGAGGCTGAGGTGGGTGAATCACCTGAAGTCAGGAGTTCAAGACCAGCCTGGCCAACATGGTGAAACCCGGCTGAAGACCAGCTCTACTAAAAATGCAAAAATTAGGCAGGCATGGTGGTGCATGCCTGTAATCTCAGCTACATGGGATGCTGAGGCAGGAGAATCACTTGAACCTGGGAGGTGGAGTTTGCAGTAAGCTGAGATCATGCCACTGCCCTCCAGCCTGGGCAACAGAGTGAGACTGTGTCAAAAAAGAAAGAAGAAAGAAAAAAAAAAAGGAAAGAAAGAGAGAAAGAAAGAAAGCAAGAAAGAAAGAAAGGAGGGAAGGAGGGAGGGTGGGAGATTGCAGTTGAAGACACACACACACTCAGTCAAATTCAGTCGAATATATATATTCAGTAAGAATAGTTTAAGTTTCAGAAAGAAGGATATATCCAGGTTAGCGTTACTTTAATCAACCAGGAGACCTATTATAGCATCTACATCTGACAGAGATCTTTATTATACCATTGATCCTATAAAGTCGTAAGGCCCATGTGGCAGGGAAATTTGCTCTGCAGCCTGAACCTGATGCAGAGCCTTTTCTTGCTCTGGACATCACTCAAAACTGAATACCTTGTGTGTCACTTGCTTACAGAGTCAGAGAAGTATGCTCAAATATGGTGTAGGTTGCCTCCAAATCCAAAGGCTTTTTTTTTTTGTGATGGGAGATGCAAGGTATAGCAACTTGTTTTTAATTTTTGGAGCAGTTATTTTAACATGCCTCAACCACTGGACCCATAGAAACTTCACCGATATTTCAAACATTTAAACTTTGTCAGAATTTATCTTCCAGTCTTTAGCATACATGTGGTTTACTAAGGCAAGTTAGAGTGTTTGCTTCTTACTGCTCACCAGGCACAATTAGCATAATGTAACCAACGTAATGGACCAGTATGATAATCTGTGAGACAGTAAAATGTTGATCATCCTCTGGATTCTATTATGACGGAACAGGAGAGTTGACACAGCCCTGAAATAAAACAATGATGGTGTGCCATGCTCCTTGCCCGGTAAACTTCTTCTGATTGCCTTTGCTAATAGAAATGGAGAAAAGGCATTTTCTGTGTCAGTATCTGCATACCAGGTGCCAGACTGCAAATGACATCATCGCCTTATTAGGCTTGCAAAAATCCACATTCATAGTCCAAGGCTGGTTTGGCTTTTGCCACCAGCTCAAAGTACAAGTTAACAAGTTAAATGAGAAAATGCAGCCATTGGCAGGTTTTTACTAAGGGAGAGTCTGGTTCCCTCAGAGAAGGAGGAAGAAAATGCTTGTACTGACAAAGAATGTTCAGGGGACAGGAGGATTCAAAGTTCTCAGCCTTAACCTCTTTTGCTCACGTGTCTCCACCATGTGTCTTAGGTTCCTACTCCTTTCCTATCGATGTTGTAACTTAACACGAGAGACCGGAAGTGTGTTACATTTAATTGACGTTGCAGCCCAACCAAAATAGTTCAGCTGGGGGAGTGTGAGACTGAAGATCAAAAGGACCCTTCAACCCTGCAGCCTTCCCAATGAGGCTCTGTTTAATTTTCAATCATGTCTGTGCTGTATCCATGGGACCTAAGAGACTCTTTTAAATGCGAAAGACAATTCCTGATTTCCCACCAATGCCCTGTGTCTGGCATTCAGTGCCTTACATTTGTCCTTTTTCTATATATGCTCTCCAGAGTTATGAGACATCCCAGGCCATGCAATCTTTGTGCTTACTGTTATCTTAGCCACTAATGCTTTGGCTATCCTCCTGAACCTTGCTCTGTGTGTGTGTGTGTGTGTGTGTGTGTGTGTGTGTGTGTGTGTGACAGAGTCTTGCTCTTCTGTTGCCCAGGATGGAGTTCAGTGGCATGATCTTAGCTCACTGCAACCTCCGTCCCCTGAGTTCAAGCAATTCTCCTACCTCAGCCTCCCGAGTAGCTGGGATTACAAGCATCCGCCACCATGCCCAGCTAATTTTTGCATTTTTTTTTTTAAGTAGAGATGGAGTTTCATCACATTGGCCAGGCTGGTCTCGAACTCCTGACCTCAGGTGATCTGCCCACGTCGGCCTCCCAAAGTGCTCGGATTACAGGCGTGAGCCACTAAGCCTGGCCGCACCTTGCTTTTCTTCTTCATTCCATTCCACAGTCTGATTAATGCTTGACTCAATATTCTCCCTAGCAAGAGGGTTATCCATGTGTTCTGTTTCCTAGAGCCATCCTACTCCCTTTTTAATTGCTTTATCAGTCAGAAGCCTGGCAGGAAAGAGAACCATGAAAGGGAGCAGTTAATGAAGGTGCTGTTCACAGACATGTGACAAAATATAGGAAAACCGTAGAGATCGTGGAGTTCCACAGGGCTAGCAACAGCAGGAGACCATTGCCATTTCTAAACTGGAAAGGTCAGGAGAGGGGGAGGTTACTGAAACCAGTGACAGCGCTAGAAGTAGGAGATGACTTCCCAGCAGGAACCATGGCCTTTAGCGTAGGAATGCATAAACTGTCACCAGTCGAGGAGACAATCAGGGGAACAAGTCCATCAGCCTTTTTCTGTCCTCCCACTTTCCAATCTCTTACCAGTGCTTCCCACTGGCTGAACCCACTGCAAACTTGGTTAACGCTATTGACAAAGGGCAGGATCTTGGGATTCTGTGCAGAGTGCCAAAGAAAGAGCAAATAAAAATAATTGGTGCAAAAGTAATTGCTGGTTTTGCTATTAAAATTAATTCTGCAGGTGTGTGTGGTTACCTGTAGTGGTTTCATTTCCATTTCCTCCTATGAGACTACAGTGTGTGTG
>PVKV010042374.1:0-10767 GCA_004027835.1 Alouatta palliata
ATTCTCCTGTCTCAGCCTCCCGAGTAGCTGGGACTACAGGCATGCGCCACCAAGCCCAGCTAATTTTTTTGTATTTTTAGTAGAGACGGGGTTTCACACCATGTTGACCAGGATGGTCTCGATCTCTTGACCTCGTGATTCGCCCGCCTCGGCCTCCCAAAGTGCTGGGATTACAGGCGTGAGCCACCGCGCCCGGCCAAATGAAGACTCTTTAACAGTTCTTGGTTTTGTAGAAAAATAAAGTGATGATGCGTTTAAAAAATACTTGGTTTGTATCAGGAGATATTATGGATAAATTATAACCAAGATTAATCAGATTTTCCCTGCTTCTATTTGAACTGACTTCCACGGTGAAGAATTCAGCTGAGAGCTCCAGGAACTGTTAGGATTTTGGAGTGTTCAGACACAGAAGATTATACACATGCAGGTATAAAAGTGAGAGCAATTTGAAAGAAAAGGTCAGAAATAAAAAGTAGAGATTTTTGTGAAGACAGATTTTAGAACTATAGGGTAATACATAATTATTCATTCACTCATTATACCAGATATTCAGCATCTCCTAGATCAGCACTGTGCCCTGCTCTAGGGTCGTGAGGTAGCTTAGACAGAGCTTCCGTCCTTTCTTGGTGTACTGAGGAAGTTACTTTTGACTCAACAAGTGTGTTGTTGTGATAGATATCATATCACGTGAAGAAAATATTTGATGAATGAGTGATAGTTTGATAACATTGGAAAATGTTTATGATACAATCTCAAGAGTAAACACGTGCTAACTATGATTACAATTATTTTCTTAATGTAAAACTTTAAAGTGGTATATTTATGCTGAAATAATGAACAATTATGTATTTCTATTTTAAAATAAGTTAGGCATGGTGGCTGACACCTGTAGTCCTAGCTACTCAGGAGACTGAGGTGGGAGGATTGCTTGAGCCCAGGAGTTCCAATCCAGCCAGAGCAACATAGCAAGACCCCATCTCTGGGGGGAGGGGAATAAATATATATAGTGAATATTGAATAATGAAAATGTTTTGTTTTACCTACAGGCATTTTTTACACTTGCACGAGATATAATGACAAAACTCAACAGAAAAATGGTTTGTATCACTTACAATTTTTATTTCCATTATGCTCTTTATTTGGCATTTGATGAAAAGGATAGGTCTCATTATAATACATTCATATAAAACTCATTTTTTTCCTGACTCAAATACTCATTTGGTTGAACTCTGATTCTTAGTTCTGTTTATTGAGGATTCTTATTTCTGAACTGCAGCTGTTTCAGTTCTTTCATCTGGCTCTTTAAGTAATCTTTAATTGAATTTTGATCAAAATAATGAAAATAATAGCACAAATTATATTTTTGCCATCAAGTTATCCAGTTCAGTTTTCATGTGACAGATATTTATATCTACATAACTATGACCTTGAAGTTGCTAAAGTTTGCTTAAATTGGAAACTGTCTCAGTGACAAATTATTAAGACAACCTTGAAAGGTTTTTTTTTTTATCCGGAGTCCTTAGTATTACTAATTACCTGCTATATCCTACTTATTTTTCTTACCTCTAACAGAATTGTCTATGTCAATATCTTAACATTGTTTCCATCATTATCTTTGAAACTGTACACTCCATTGGAACTAGAAATAGAAGCTTCCTATCTAATATATTATTGATATAAAAGCTGCTATCATAAGGGGATTTTCCTCTTTGTAATTCACCATTTCCAAAGAAAAAGACAACATTGGTGCTTAAGTAGTTCCCTTTCTAATAAAATACTCGAGGGAATACACATTTCACTAGAATACACATTTCACATCATCTGGTTAGTTATTTTAATTTTTTTTGGTAACTGAGGTCAAACTATGAAACTTGTATTTCCTTGGTAACTTTATCTTCCATTTTTCAGAATGACAGCAATTCAGCAGGAGCAGGTGGACCAGTGAAAATAACAGAAAACCGATCAAAGAAGACCAGTTTCTTTCGTTGCTCGCTACTTTGATGAACTCTTTCTGAGAGACTGCAGCACACCTCGAGGGCCCTTTCCTGCTTCTCTGAAAGCACAGGTCACCCAGCCTCAGAATCACACCTCCTGGCTGCCGCTGAGAGCACCACTGAACTTAGACGCCTTGACACAGAATGCCAAGTGGATTCCAGCCTCATGGCCTAGCAAAAGAACAGGCTCCTTTTTTCAAACATAGAAGCAATGAAGTGGAGACACAGGCAGGACCTAACTTGTTTTCCCTTGTTTTATTACCTGTTGCAGAAGCTGTTACCTTTCTTTTTTACTTTGCACATCAGTGTTAGTTACCCTTTCCCTATTTCAGCACAATCTTAGACTCATGTTTGCACTCTTGTGTCGTGAAGTTCTGGGGAGATTTGTACATTTGGTGATGTTAAAAGCAGGGCATTTGGAGCAGAGGTTAATATACTAAAAGGGTATTTGGTCTGGTTCATAAGGTCAAATATTACTGCCTTGGTAGCATTTATTCAAGGGCTTTTTCTTAAATAAAAATCATTAAATTCATTTTTAAAATTTACTGAAATGCCCATCTAGTCATCAAAGGCCGCAATTTCTTTATTTCTTCAGATTGTTAAGAGCTTTGCCTCATCCCTGACCTGTTTGCCAGAGTCTGGGTAGCTGAATGAATCACTTTTTAAAATGGTTACCTCTGCCTAATCTATAGAAACTGCATTTGGAAATAATCACAATCTCATTTTTCCTTGGGGTTTGTATTTTCTATTCTTTCTCATGTTTGACTTACTGTAATCATTCAGTTACTTAAAACTGATAACATATTTAAACATTATTATCTGTTTCTATCTGTGAACTTCTTGAGCTGAAATTTTATGCGGGCTGAGAGATACACCATTTAGAGTTTTAGTTCAGCATCTAACTGGTTCTGTCAATAAGGATATGTAATATACTTTTTCTTAGCTTCATTCCTTAGCTGACTGGTTTAGTTGTAATACCAAATTCCTACCATAATCCCTGTCTACAGAAGCTAACAAGAGTTAGGTAGATGTTAGTTTGTGTAACACGATGTTGTAGATGTTAGTTTGTGGAAAGCTTACCTGTAGAGAGGGAGATTAACTTGTTGATACAAATTTAATGGAGCTAGCTGTTGGTAATGGTGAAAATAATGATTTTTGGTTGTTTTTATTTAGAGGGTATTTTTGGAAATAAAAGTACTTAGACCTAGTGCAGCCTCTAGGAAAAGTCTTTTCATTAGAGAAAATGGGACCAAGTTTTCAGTTTTAAAACAGCTGTTGTTGAATGTGTAGAACCCAGTTCCATCTGTTTGGTTCATTGTTACAGAACTTAGTCCAGTCATTTGGGCTAAAACCAACCAAAAGCTCAGTTGCCTTTTTCAGCAAACACTGGTACTGATATACTTTTTGTAGATGAAACCATCGCAAGGTATTTAGTGTTAACTTACGTGCCAAATTCAGATCACTATGTCATTGCTGTTACTCTAGCCTTCAGTGTCATAACACAGCGAGGGTTAATACGGAGGGGATGAGGGAAATGAATTCTGTTCATTATTCTTCCTGGTATACCTGTTTTGCTTCACAGAGGCTACGATCATGCTGGATAGGAACAGGAGATGGAAGCAGAAAGGGATTGCTTGTTACCACAGAGAATTCTCTTCAAATTAAGATGTGGCATTAGAATGCTTGGACCACTCAATCTTTCATACTTATTTGAAAATATAGGAAGAATTTAGCGGCTGCAAATATTCCGAAGCTATTTTTAATAGACATACTAACTCGTTGACAAATTTCAGCCTCTGTAATTTTTTTTTGTAATTACCTACAGGCTTAAAAGTCATCCATTGCTGTTCTAGTATAATTAGTAGTTCTGTCAGTGAAAGTTGATTGTAATTCTATCTTAAAATCAAATACATTTTCAAAAGGAAAACATAATTTTTTAGAAACATCTTATATTTACTATTTCCTGAAAAAAATCCAAGCAGTTAAGCTTTCTGGATGGTAACAAAGTCCTTTCTAAAAGACAAGTGCTGTGACACCATGTATGAATGTAATTCTCTTAGTAATTTACCTCTGACTATTTGGTGTCTTAACACTTTGGTTTATATAATCTCAGGGGTTGTCTGCAAACCAAAACTGACATATTCTGTGGTTAGCTTTTGTTATTATTTTTAACGTAATGCTTTGATTTGGTTGTATTTCTTCTTTCTTCTTTTGTCTTATATGGATTAATAACTAGTCTCCATGAAGTTCACTTGAAAGAGCCTGTAAAAGTTAGAAGAGTCTAAAAGTGCTCTTTGAAGCAGCAGCAAATTGGGAGTATATGCTCTGTTATATAGAAATAAATTTGTCCTTGCTATTTTCTTACATTTAGCTTTGCTAAATTGTATATACATTGAGCTAAGACCTTAGCAAATTCACTTTCTGCATGGTAAAATGACCCAATAAATATTCCACTTTGCTTAATAATGTACGTACAGTGCATTATTTTTTCTATTTGTAGATGAATTTAATGACAGATAATTGTCTGTTCCCTGCTGAAACTGAAGAAATCTAGTTTCTTGTGAACATTTTTGTGGTCTTATGGATAAGGTACATGAAGATTTTTGCAGCAGTATTAGTGGTTCAGTGGCTGCACTTTCTTATCAGTGTATTAATTTTTGACAATGGTTGGACTAGACCTTTCAAATAGAGTCTGAGGGTATCAGACAGTGAAAATGTGCCGTAACTAAGTAGCATGTCAATCAGTTGATTGTAAAATGTTTCACTGGGAACTTATTTTAGCTATATTTTACTTCGGACAGATTATGATAAAATAATCTACCTGTGCATCAGTTAGTAGGTGCTGCAGGGTTTCTTACTATTTACATAAACATTTTGTGCAGTCTTTGTTACAAATTTTCAGAAGACTACTCTTTACTTTGAAGGACTATTTTTTAATTATACCTCATTTAGCTAACTAATATTCTAATACCTGTTAGAAAAACAGTGAGCCAGCCTTTAAGCATCTAACAAAATGTAGATTCTGTTTTGTTTTGAACTGAAGACATCATTGGGAAAAGTAGGAATTATTAGTTTAGAATAGAGCATACATGTCATATCCAGTAGCTTAAAGAAAGTATTATCTCCCTGTCTCCATTAATAAATTTAGCTGTGCAATATAGGTGCGTTTTTGCAGAAGTTTCTAAGTAAGAGATTATAACTCCATTTTACAGGTTCTGAATGCTGAGAGTCTGTATTAAGGCTTATGAAGTTTTTCCTGTGATCAGTAAGTGACACATTTAAGCAGACATTCTTTTCAAGTTCATGACTTAGATTCCTTTACAAATTTAGTTCTCAATCTTTAAAGATGAGCTTCTACGCTTGAAATTTTAAAACCACATTTCACTATGTTGATTTACTTACTGTAAATTTTAAGCACTCATTTCTGCAATCAGGTTTCTTCGATTTTTTTTTTTTTTTTTAAACAGGAAAGACATTCCTTTTCCCCTGTTACATCCAAAGGGAGCGCAGGGGTAGGCAGAAAGGAATGTCTAAAAATGAAATTCCTTGGTATAGAGGGACCTAGACGGATAGGATATACTAAAAGAATTTCAAATTCTAGCACAATTTTAGAGTAGAATCAATCTTTTTTTTTAGACTAATAAAGTTAATGGCTGTCATGTTCACTATGAAAAAATCTAAATGACTGAAATGTAGAGAAATAAAGATTAGCAAACAATTATTTTAGGGATATTTTCAGATTTTACTTCATTTCTTGAAATGCGTGTGCCATATGCAATTGCATTTCTTGTGCCAAGAAACTAATAGAACTTATTTCACTTTCTTACCTTTTTAAAAAATGTGAATTTAGTAGTTCATTTCTGTGGCCTTACAGATGGGTTTTATTTTGTTTGCAGCTGACACTGCAGTTCCTCTCATGCAAAATACCATAAACTGTTTGATGAAAATCATGCCCCTAATGGAAGCTCTCTAGTTTTTCCGTCTAATTATCCTACTGTACATGTTTAAAAATATTTTATTTTTGCTCCAATGGCTTAATGTGAAAAGCTCCTGCAGATAAGTGGACCTGTCACGTGGCTAATCTTGTTTAAGCCAGTTCATTAACTGTGTACTGATACTGATGCTGTGTTTTTTTTTAAATGGATTTCATTCCAGGTGAACTTTTTTTTTTTTATAATAATGTTCATCTAAAATAAAAACTACATAATGAAAATGAAAATACTCATGGCTCTGAAATGCACTGCACATTTTAAAAATGTTTCTGCAAATTTGGGCCAGGCGTGGTGGCCTCACGCCTGTGGTCCTGGCACTTTGGGAGGCTGGGGCGGGTTTATCACTTGGGGTTGGGAGTTAGAAACCAGCCTGGCCAGCATGGCGAGACCCCCATCTCTATGACAAAATTACAAAATACAAAAATTAGCCCAGCATGGTGGTGCACACCTGTGGTCCCAGCTGCTCAGGAGGCTGAGGTTGGAGAATCTCTTGGACTCAGGAGATGGAGGTTGCCACGAGCCGGGATCGGGCCATTGCACCCCAGCCTGGGCAATGGAGTGAGACCCTGTCTCAGAAAAATAAATAAAATGAAATAAAAAAAGTTTCTGCAAATTTGATAGGTATATGATTCAAATCATGGCAGACTTGAGATATTTTAGCAAATGTTATATCTGACCCAGGATTGTTTAAAGACTTAGAAAAATAGGTCAGGCATGGTGGCTCACGCCTGTAATCCCAACACCTTGGGAGGCCAAGGCAGGCAGATGACCTGAGGTCAGGAGTTTGAGACCAGCCTGACCAACATGGAGAAACCCTGTCTCTACTAAAATACAAAATTAGCTGGGCATGGTGGTGCATGCCTGTAATCCCAGCTATTTGGGATGATGAGGCAAGAGAATGGCTTGAACCTGGGAGGCAAAGGTTGCAGTGAGCCAAGGTCATACCATTGCACTCCAGCCTGAGCAACAAGAGTGAAACTCTGTCTCAAAAGAAAAAAAAAGACCTAGAAAAATAGCCAGCTCCCCTGTTCATCATACTAGCTCAGCATACATGGAGGTTATTCTATTGTGGAACCTGCAGCTTTAAATTGATCACCCTTCCCTTGTTAGTCTTTGCAAATTTACTTTCTGTTGTTTTGTTTTCACTCTAAAATAATGCAGTTTCGTGTGTGTGTTTGTGTGTGTTTTAGATGGAGCCCTTCTCTATCACCCAGGCTGGAGTGCAATGGCACAATCTCAGCTATTGCAACCTCCACCTCCCAGGTTCAAGCGATTTTCCTGCCTCAGCCTCCTGAGTAGCTGGGATTACAGGCACACACCACCATGCCCTGCTGATTTTGTATTTTTAGTAAGAGACGGGGTTTCGCCACATTGGCTAGGCTGGTCTCGAACTCCTGACCTCAGGTGATCCACCCGCCTCAGCCTCCCAAAGTGCTGGTGGGTCTACAGGCATTACCCAACTCAACTAATTTTTTTTTTTTTTGGTAGAGACAGGGTTTCACTATGTTGCCCAGGCTGATCTCGAACTCCTAGGCTCAAGTGATCCTCTCACTTCAGCTCAGAGAGAAAGCACGAATTTGATGGCACCAGCACTGTTGACACTCTCCCTCTTTGTTTGCACATGTTCCCAGTCTCAGTCTTTCCCATGTATCTCACAGCCATTTCAGACCTTCATGATTCTTCTCAAGCTTTCTACCTCTTCCCGTCCCTCTTCATGGGCAGATCTTTCACCTCCCTCCTTCCGGAGAAAAGTATCAGTCACAAAACACTTTATCCTCCTCTTCCTCCCTAATCTACAGTCCACCTTCATCCTTACCTCTTTCCTCTTGGTCTCAGAGGCATTCTTTTCTTTTTGAGACAGAGTCTTCCTTTGTCACCCAGGCTGGAGTGTGCAGTGGTTCGATCTTGACTCACTGCAATCTCCACCTCCTGGGTTCAAGTGATTCTCCTGCCTCAGCCTCCCAATAGCTGGGATTACAGGCGTGCACCACCACGCCCAGCTATTTTTTTCATATTTTTAATAGAGACAGGGTTTCACCATGTTGGCCAATATGGTCTTGATCTCCTGACCATGTGATCCGCCCACCTCGGCCTCCCAGAGTGCTGGGATTACAGGCCTGAGCCACCATGCTTGGCCAGAGGCATTCTTACCCAGGCTCTTCTCTCTGTCCCTTCTCTGAATTCATTCTCCCACTGTTATCCTGCTTTTTAAGGATCTCACAGCTCTTTCTCTTGTACTCTCAAACCCTTACCCTTTTTTAGCCCTTCCTTCGGCCTCTGGGCATCCTCAACCCTCCCACCCTGTGGCTTGTGGCCCTCTCTCCCCTACTGTTCTTTTTCCTCTTCTTCCCATTATGCTTAAAGGCACCTGTTTTCAAAGAGGTGCCCATAGTTACTATCTTCACTTTTTCATTTTCCATTTATTCCTTAACCTACTCCAGTTTGTATTCTACCCCCTCACCACTTTGCTGATGTTGTGCTTACGACAGCCTAGCTGCAAGCAGCAGACAGTTTTCAGTTCTGTTCCTAGCTAACTTTTTTTTTTTTTTTTTTTTTTTTTGAGACAGAGTCTCACTTTGTCACCCAGGCTGTAGTGCAGTGGCACAATCTCGGCTTACTGCAAACTCTGCCTCCCAGGTTCAAACAATTCTTCTGCCTCAGACTCCCAGGTAGCTGAGATTACAGGTGCATACCACCACACCTGGCTAATTTTTGTATATATTTAGTAGAGATGGGGTTTCACCATGTTGGCCAGGCTGCTCTTGAGCTCCTGACCTCAGGTGATCCACCCGCCTCGGCCTCCCAAAGTGCTGAGATTACAGGCATGAGCCACCTTGCCCAGCCCCTAGCTAACTTCTTGGCAGCATTTCACGAGTATATTTCTCTCTCTCCCACCCAAGAAATGTTCTTTCCTTGGCTTCTGTGACAGTATTCTCTTGATTCCCACTTGTGCACAATAATTTCACCCTTTTTCATGGCTCTTTAAATGCTCGTAACTTCTGTGGTAAGGCTGAAAAATCCCCGCCTTCCCCTACCCTCCTCAATGATGGCCATGTCTTAATCCCTGGAACCTGTGAATGTTACTTTATATGTCAAAAAGGACTTTGCAGAGGGGATCAAAATAAGGATCATGAGATGGGAGATTATCCTGATCCAAGTGGACCCAGTGTAATCCCAGGGCTCCTTCTCCTAAGAGGACAGGAAGAGTCAGAAGAAAGCCACGTGATTATGCACACAGAGGGAGAACAAGTGCTGTGATGCCATGCGTAGCCATGAGCCCAGGAATGTGGGCAGCCTCCAGGATCTGGAAAAGGATTCTCCCCTACAGCCTCCAGAAGCAACCAGCCTGCTCCGACACTTTGATTTTAGCCCAGGTCAGACCCGTTTTGTACTTAATGACCTCCAGAACTGTGAGACTAAATCGGTGCTGCTTTATGTCACTAAGTTTGTGGTAATTTAGCACAGCAGCAATAGAAAGCTAAACCAGTTTTCAAATGTGTATCTCTAGCCCCAACCACGTTCCAGAGGGCTAGATCTCAAAGTTACCTGCGTACCGGACACCCGCCCTTCGATCTGCTACAGGACCATCACACGCGACATGTCTGAGACTCAGACTCAACTTTGTCTCTTCCCCTTCCACAAGCAAACCCCAGTTCCGGGGGGCAGCCTGTCCTTTTTCCATCATAATAAGCAGCACTGTCATCTGTCTAGATCCTTAGTCAACCCCCAGATTTTATGGGTCCTACCTTTACTTACTCTATTTACTGCCATCTTTGTTGAGGTCCCCTCAGCTTCTGCGTAGATCACTGTAACCTCTCCAAACCAGTCTCCCCACCTCTAATTTTATTTTCCTCCAATTCAGTTTTCGTAGCGCTGAGTTTTACAGGTGGCATCTTATCCTGCCCCTGCCATATATAATGCCTTAGTGGTACTGCCTAACCTTGGGATAAAAACTCCTTTGCATGGCAAACAAAGTCCTTTGCCATCCCCACGTCTTTCCCTCCAGCCTTAAATCTTGTCACACCTTAACTCATACTCTTCTTTTTCTTTCTTTCTTTCTTTTTTTTTTTTGAGGTGGAATTTCACTCTTGTTGCCCAGTCTGGAGGGCAGTGGTGCGATCTTGGCTCACTGCAACCTCCGCCTCCTGGGTTCAAGAGATTCTCCTGCCTCAGCCTCTTGAGTAGCTAAGATTACAGGCATGCGCCACCACACCTGGCTAATTTTGTATTTTTAGTAGAGACTGGATTTCTCCATGTTGGTCAGGCTGGTCTCAAACTCCTGACCTCAGGTGATCTGCCCGCCTTGGCCTCCCAAAGTGCTGGGATTACAGGCGTGAGCCACCGCGCCTGGCCCATACTCTTCTTTTGAACCTCATAAGTAACTGCAGTTCCCCAACACATCATATCATTTTATTCCTTTGCTTACGTTGCTCCTTCTGCTGACTTCCTGCTTCTTTACCTGGCTGGCTTCCACTTACCTTCAAGACTCACTGAGGGGCTGGGCATGGTCATCTCAGCACTTTGGGCGGCCAAGGCAGGCAGATCACTTGAGGTTAGGAGTTCGAGGCCAGCCTGGCCAACATGGTGAAACCCTGTCTCTACTAAAAACACAAAAATAGCTGGGCGTGGTGGCAGGCACCTGTAATCCTAGCTATTAGGGAGGCTGAGGCAGGAGAATCACTAAACCTAGGAGGTGGAGGTTGCAGTGGGCCAAGATAACACCACTGCATTCTAGCCTGGGCAACACAGCAAGACTCTGTCTCAAAAAAAAAAAAAAAAAA
>PVKV010042375.1:0-10758 GCA_004027835.1 Alouatta palliata
GTCTATCATCGATGGGCATTTGGGTTGGTTCCAGGTCTTTGCTATTGTAAACTGTGCTGCCATGAACATTCGTGTGCATGTGTCCTTATAGTAGAATGATTTATAGTCCTTTGGATATATACCCAGTAATGGGATTGCTGGGTCAAATGGAATTTCTATTTCTAGGTTCTTACATTTTCTTAAAGTCAGCTGATTTGAAAAAAAAAAGAAATTTAACATTGCTAGAATAATTTTTATCTAATATGTAGACCATTGAATGACTTATTCTTAAAAATCTGTCAGGAAAGAGATTTGCTCTCTAATCTATCTTGACGGTTAACACATCTCTCTTGAAGACAATGATACCTTATATTTTTGAGACACTTTGAAAAATCTGATGAAAGCTCTGGGCCCTATCTTCAGAAAAACATTCATAAAGACAGTACCAGTCCGTGGCTTCACCGCAGGAGGTGTGCAGTGGGGAGCCAGCAAAGCTTTATCTGCATTTATGGCCACTCCCCTTTGCTGGCATTACCGTCTGAGCTTCTCCTCCTTTCAGACCAGCGGCAGCATTAGATTCGCATAGAAGCGCAAACCCTATTGTGAACTGCATATGCAAAGGATCTAGGTCACGTGCTCCTTATGAGAACCTAATGCCTGATGATCTGTCACTGTCCCCCGTCACCCTCAGATGTGACCATCTAGTTGCAGGAGAACAAGCTCAGGGCTCCCTCTGATTCTACATTATGTTGAGTTGTATAATTATTTTATTATCTCTTACAATGTATTAATAATAGAAATAAAGTGCACAATAAATGTAACACACTTGAATCATCCTGAAACCATCACCCCCGCCCCTGCTCACCTGCCTTCCATGTTTCCATGTTTCCATTGTCTTCCCTGAAACTGGTTCCTGGTGCCAACAAGGTTGGGGACTGCTGCATGAAGACACTTAAATGGTCAACAGTGCATACATCTTGGCTGCTTCTAGGTTGTGTTTTCACATTTAATCTAAATTCTCCTCCTCTGTGTACATGCAATTTAAGACCACAGTACTCAGAAAACATGGAGAATGGTTTGTCTTTACCTTCCAACATTATGTTTTGTGTTCATGAGCCTTCATTTCAAATGACAGGCATGTGGGAGCTCAAGGTATCCCCAGCCTATTAAAGGAAAACAGAGTCATAGGTAAGGCTGACAGTGTACTATGACAGACACCCAGTAGGTGGACTAAATGATTAGAATAGAAGACCTGGAGGTATACTTCTAAACTTGAGCTTCTCTGATTCTGCAAGCCTAGACTTGCTTTCTTGACAAATTGCTTTTAAAAACTAAATACCTGTAACCTGGAATTACAGGAAATACAGGTATTTCCATCAGGGTTGGCACAACATTTAAGGACCTAATACCTAAAGATGGAATTTGTTGGTAATCACACAGATATCTAGTTTTATCAACAGATTTCCCAATTCAGTTATAGTTCTAAGACTGGGCAGGAAAGCAGGAAGGTACATGCTAGCAAATTAGGGTAACATTCAATGTCCTTAACTAAAGGGCGGGCTGAAGCTGCCAAGGTCAATTTGTACCATAGGCTCTATTTCGTGAACTGAGACCTTGCAAAGAAAAGTCATTAGCTAACCATACTGCAACATAGAAGAGCTTAACACTGGTTAAGAGGAACACTGGTTCCTCCATACCGACTAAAGAAAATGAGAGGCATTTCTAGTTCAGTTACAGGAATAATCAAGTTGACTGAAAGATAAACACAGTGTGTAAATACCTAACGCTATGGTCTAGCACAAATCCTAATGTCTGGTTTTGTTCCCCCATAACGCACCAAATGCCTCAGACTTACTTTCTGTAAAACGTTAATATTATAGAATCATATCACTTACTAATTAATGATTAGTATAATGCTTGAAAGGAAGGGTAACAAAAAGCTAGTTAAGCCTCTGGGAGGCTTATAAAAGACGTACAGAGCTTTGAAAGGCTAAGAGTTCACAGAGCATGGAACAATCAGCAGTCATTGTGAAGGATAAACTTCTTATCCATCTGCTTTCACTGTGGCTATGAAAAAGTAGGTTTTTCTTGAATTTAGCTAAGTAATTGTTAAGCTCTTTGACTCTGGCTTAAGATATCTTGTTTTTAAAAAGAGTTTACCAGCATAAAATAGCACACAAAGCAAGGAACATTGGCCACTGGCTAGTTCTCTCTCTTGACTTATTCCTAATGACCAGACCCCATCATATTACAACAAGCAAGACACCCTTTCAGCATTTTCCTCTGATTTTTAATAATATCACACCAGATAACTCAATATCATTAGTCATTAAAAAATCAAGCTGCATACCATGGCTCATGCCTGTAATCCCAGCAGTTTGGGAGGCTGAGGTGGGAGGATTGCTTGAACTCAGGAGTTCGAGACCAGTCTGGACAATAGCGTAAGATTTCATCTCTACGAAGAACGTTTAAAAATTAACTGGGCCTGGTGGCATGTGCCTGTAGTTCCAGCTACTTGGGAGGCTGAGGCAGGAGGATCACTTGAGCCTGGAAGTTGGAGGCTGCAGTGAGCCATGATCATGCACTGCACTCCAGCCTAGGTGGCAGCGCAAGACTATCTCAAAAAAGAAAAAAAGAAGAAGAGAAGTGCAAGTAAAAAAGCACAATGACGTGTGTTCTTATTCGGAAGTGGGAGCTAAGCTATGAGGATGCAAAGGCACAAGAATAATAGACTTCGTGGAACTTGGGGGAAAGGGTGGGTGGGGGTGAGGGATAAAAGACTACACTTGGGTGCAGTGTACACGGCTTGGGTGATGGGTGCACCAAAATCTCAGAAATCACCACTAAAGAACTTATTCATGTAACCAAACACCACCTGTTCCCAAAAAACCTACTGAAATAAGAACAATTAAAAAAAATTTAAATAAATAAAAAGAAAAAACCACAATGAGCTACTACTTCACATCCATTAGAATGGCTGTAATAACAGACAGTAACAAATGTTGGGGAAGATGTGGGGAAACAGAAACCTTCATTCACTGCCAGTGGGAACATAAAAGAATACAGTCATACTGGGCATGGTGGCTCACACTTGTAATCCCAGCACTTTGGGAGGCTAAGGCAGGTGGATCACCTGAGGTCAGGAGTTCGAGAGCAGCCTGGCCAATATGGTGAAATTCCATCTCTACTAAAAATACAAAACTTAGCCAGGTGTGATAACACATGCTGTAATCCCAGCTACTCTGGAGGCTAAGGCAGGAGAATTGCTTGAATCCAGGAACTGGAGGTTGCAGTGCACTCCAGCCTGGGCCTGGGTGACAGAGTGAGATTCCATCTCAAAAAGCAAACAAACAAACAAAAATAGCTACTTTGGAAAACAGTTTCTTTAAAAGTTAAAGAAAAATTAATAGCAGGATCCACTGATTCTACGTATAGGTTTTTACCCACTAGAAATGAAAACACACGTCTACACAGACTTGCAGGTGAATGCTCATCACAGCATTATCCATAGCAGCCAAAATTGGAAACAACCCTAATGTCTGTCACCTGGTGAATGAGTAACAAAATCCAGTATATTCGTGCAATGGAATACTATTCAGCAATTTAAAAAAAGAACAAAATACTAAAACAGCTACAGCATGGATGATCCTCAAAACACTGTATTAAGTTAAAGAAGTCAGACATAAAAAATCACACAGATATGTAATGATTACATATCCAGTAAAGGCGAATCTATAGAGAAAGTAGATGAGTGGTTTTTCTGGTGCTGGTGGTAAGAAAGGGGATTAACTATAAATGAGCAAAAGGAATCTTACTGGGATGATGAAAATACTCTAAAACCAGATTATGGTGATGGTTGCATAACCGGTGAGTTTATTTAATTCATTGAACTGTATACTTAAATTGGGTCAATTTTATGGTATATAAGTTACATCTCAATAAAATTGTTAAAAAATACACCTGAGCTTCTCAAGACCTTAATAAAAATTTACAGCCTCGAAATTTCAGCAGTCTTACTTCTCTCTAATTCTAAGAGTGCAAGTTTGTATTATAGCATAATATTTCAGACACAAAAATGTTTACCTCTCCCAAAATTCTCCAGAAGAATTACTATGAATTTAACTAGTTCAGTTTGGTCTTACCTGTTTGATGTTTACTTTTAAAAAGAGATATTATTCTTAATTGACACGTAATAATTGTATATATTTCTGGAGAACAGTGTGATATTTTAACACATGTATACTCTGTGTAATGAGTGAGTCAGGGTAACTGGCATATCCATCACTTCAAACATTTATGACTTATTTGTGTTGGGAATATTCAAAATCCTTTTTTGTAGCTATTTGAAAATGTACAATATTCCAGAGATGTTTCAAATAAAAAAAGAAAATACACAATAAATTTTCTTTTTTGAGACAGAGTCTTGCTCTGTTGCCTAGGCTAGAGTACAGTGTGCAATCATGGCTCAATGCAGCCTCAACTTCCCAGGCTCATGCAATCCTCCTGCCTTAGCCTCCTTAGTACCTGGAATCACACGTGCCACCATCACACCCAGCTAATTTTTAAAAACTATGAATTGTAGAGACAAGGGTCTCCCTATGTTGCCTAGGCTGGTTTCAAACTCCTGGCCTCAAACTAGGCTGGCCTCAAGTGATCCTCCTGCCTTGGCTTGCCAAAGTGCTGGGATTACAGCCATGAGTCAAGGTGCCTGGCCATAAATTACTGTTAACTGTATTCCCCCTACAGTGTTATAGAACACTAAAACTTATTCCTCTTATCTAGCTATAATTTTTGGTCAGATGCTAAAGGGAAACAAATGATGTGTGTACAATTTGTGGTAATAGCCTAATTGGAAGTGTAAGAAATTTTATTCTAACACCACATTTAATCTTGAATTTTCCTCTTCATGTGCATGAAAGACTATTCCCTGATATAACCAGGCCCTTTAAAAAGTCATTTGATGTCAAGCATGGAGTGGTAAGTCCAACATTTCTCAGTGATTACTTAACTGTAGAGAGCTTAAATGATTGTATACTGCATATTATTTATTTAAAAAGGGGTTGAGATTTTAAAAAACAATACCATTTATTCCTGATTGCTTATTTTGTGTGTAGCTTTTTATTAGGTGATAGGAATACATCAATGATCAAGGTTACAAATTGTGAACGACTGATGATACTGTGCTTTTCTCATCATCACCAACATTTCCTCTTTCCCATGCAGAGGAAAAATGACATGCAATATACTGGTAGTTCAAAATAACTTTTCTCTAATTGTAAACATTCAAATAATACAGAGTAATAAAGTAAAGATTATCTGAAATCCTTTCCCTTCCCCCAGGGACAATCATCATTTTCATTTCAGTGAACATCTTTATAAACATCTCTCTATACTTATGTATACCTAAGGATACATGCACACACACAGTATATTGATGAGATCACACTGAACACTGTCCTCTGTAACCTGCTTTTATCACTCAGTATTTTCATGGATATCCTTCAGTGTTAATTAACATAATTATTTGTTATCATTTTTAATGGATACATAATATTTCATTGATTGACTCCATTACAATTTTAAAATATGCCATGGGCAGGGCACAGTGGCTCATGCCTATGATCCCAGCACTTTGGGAGGCTGAGGCGGGCGGATCACCTGAGGTCAGGAGTTCAAGATCAGACTGACCAACATAGTGAAACCCCATCTCTACTAAAAAAAAAAAAAATACAAAATTAGCCAGGAATGGTGATGCGTGCCTGTAATCCCAGCTACTTGAAAGGCTGAGGCAGGACAGTTGCTTGAATCCAGCAGGTGGAGGTTGCAGTGAGCTGAGATCATGCTACTGCACTCCAGCCTGGGTAACAAGAGCAAAACTCCATCTCAAAAAAAAAAAAAAAACATATATATATATATATATACACACACACACACATGCTATATCAGGAGGCATTTAAGGTTTTCTAATTTGTAACTATTGTAACCAATGCTGTGATCAACAAAATTTGAATACACGTTTTGCAGCTGTGAAACCATCTTTTCAGGATACGTTCCCATAAGAGGAATTCTTGGGTCAAAATTACACTTATTTTACATATGACAAAACTGCCTTCCCAAAAATTGGCCTCATGCCCAGTAGTGTGTGAGAGTGCCTGTTTTCCTATATACTCTCTGACACTTGCTTTAAAATATAATCTTGATGTTTTCCAACTTGATAGATGAAGATAGTTCAATTTTCTTTTAATTTCATTTATTTCATTATTAGTGAGGTCAAGCATCTTCTCCTGTGTTTATTCATCATTCATAGTTGTTTCATGAATTGTAATTGATTCTATTTGTGGTTATATTTGTAAAATCACCATGAATACTGAATTAAGGAACACTGAACCATTGTTCCTAAAGGAAATATAAGGTTAGGTTCCTGGGAGCCTCCAGTCATGACATTTTTGCCAACTGATCAATATATAGTTTTGTTTTTATATATGTTTCTATTTAAAGACAATTTAATTCATGTTGTTAATTTATTAACATTGAACTCATGGCTAACAGCACTATAACTAATGCCAGAATGGAGCTTAACTAGCTGACAAATAAATTTTAACAAGTAGGTAAGTTTGCAAATACAAATTCATGAACAATTATATTTGGATGATAATGATAGTGTATTTCCTTTGTCCATTTTCCTACTAGGGTGGTTAGTTTTTTCTTATTGATTTGTATAAGGTATTTTCATATTAGGATTATACTCTTTTATCTAAATTTTACTGTTATTGTTTGTTATTACAGTGGTGGCTTTTTTTTTGTTTTTTTGAAACAGGGTCTTGCTATGTTGCCTTGGCTGGCCTTGAACTCCTGGGCTTGAGCAATATCTTTCCTCAGCCTCCCCAGTGGTTGAAACCACACTGTCCTCATGGTGGTGGCTTTTGACAACAGTATCAGTGCCTTCCGAATGCAGGGGTGGGGAGGAACAACGCTGGGAAATGAACCTTGTTAGAGTTGGAGTACTATGAAAGTGGTTGGTATTTATATCTACCTCTCCTTTTCTAGGCACATCAAACTTGGGGTTCTGGTGATTTTTTTCCGACACCACCAAATTACGGAAAGTCTTGTAAGTCTCATCCTAAACTACCACTTTATATCCATTTTCTGCCTTTATTTTAACCATGGTCTTCATGTGGTATTTTCACACCTTTTGCATTTCTGCTTCCTTACTCTTGGCACCCACACTGTTGAGCCATTTCATCTCTCCTAACAATACAAAAGGTAGGATGCAGAAATACCAGGAGGGAGAAAGGCAAGAGGCATTTGCCCCTCATGCTGGTGGCAGATAGGGGCTGTGTATGTGAAGGTTTGGATCTAGTGATTTAAAATGAGGTTTGGGAACGTCAGGAAATTTCACTTATGGTAGACTCTGTTTATCACAAACATTCACACATTGGCTGTCTCTTCACCGTAGGTGTGAGACCTAAAAAGCCAGCAGAAGAGGCCCTGATGAACTACAGTCGACGAGGGATATGTGTCCTAAAGCATGTAAGAACCTTTTCACTTGCCATGCAACAGTGGATCTCCGGGGGAGAGTCAGGAAGCGGGGTTCCGAGTGTCTCCACATGGCAGTAGGGTGGTGGCCTGTGTATGTTCAGAGTTGGTATAAAAGTATTCTCTAAGTTACAATCAGGCTAAAAGTGGAGCAGTTCTGATAAGATAAAGTCTTCCTTAAAGCATCACAAACAGTTTCTTGGGTAGATCTCTCCACAGCTGTTTTGGAACAAGCCTCTAAGAGGCTTACAGCAGTTGGGATTTCTACTGTCCTTCTAAATTCTCATCAGCGAGTTGCTGGGTTCTGCCTGTTGTGAAAGAGGGAGTGAGTTCTCAGACCACGCTGCCCTGCTGCATATCCATCCTTTGTGCCCAGTCCCTCTCCCTGTGCCTGCACCCAGCATTTATGGTCCCTCCTTCCCCGATATGGCCCTCCAGACCAAGGAGTCTCTCCTCCCTGATTAGACTTTCTCAAAACCCAGGGCTTGTAAACAGATTGTTAAAATGGGGTTCTTTTTATGTCTTCAAGTTCTGGGAGAGACTTTCAGAAAATAAGTTGAAAGAGGCCGGGCGCTGTGGCTCACGCCTGTAATCCCAGCACTTTGGGAGGCCCAGGTGGGCAGATCACCTGAAGTCAGGAATTCGAGACCAGGCTGGCCAACAGGGCAAAACCCTGTTTCTACTAAAAAGACAAAAATTAGCCGGCATGGTGTCAGGTGCCTATAATCCCAGCTACTCAGGAGGCTGAGGCAGAAGAATTGCTTGAACCCTGGAGGCGGAGATTGCAGTGAGCCGAGATCACCCCATTGCAGTCTAGCCTGGGCAACAAAAGCAAAACTCTATCTCAAAAAAAAAAAAAAAAAAAAAAAAAAGAGAGAATAAGTTGAAAGAATAAAAACTCGTTTCTACATAGAAAGTACAACTATTTTTGCTATTCTATTACTTTATTAAGATTTCTCCTTAACTTAAAAAAAACTCAGACTCATCCTAAGTAATTATGTTTATTATACCATGGGCTTGATATGCTCATTATGTGTGTTAGAAAAAAAAGCCCTGACCATTAAAATAAAAAATGTTATACAAGTACTACCTAACAGTATCACAAAAACCACCAATTATACATACATTTCACTTTGGAAATGCCGGTCTTTGGGCCTTAACTAGCAAATCTGATACATTTCACTAATGGGAGAGGGTTGGATGACCCATGCTGATTCCTAGGCAACTAGTCTATTTTAATGGTG
The DNA here is from genome assembly GCA_004027835.1 of Alouatta palliata. Classification (NCBI taxonomy): domain Eukaryota; kingdom Metazoa; phylum Chordata; class Mammalia; order Primates; family Atelidae; genus Alouatta; species Alouatta palliata. Next base: position 8,760 of record PVKV010042375.1, read on the forward strand.
GTCTTCCAGAAATGGTGCAGTTTTTCTTGACTTTTCTACTTAGGGCCTGATAACTTTCCCAGGTTGCATTTCCAGCATGGGAAGCCAGTGATGTGGCAGACCAAGGAGGGAGTTGTTTGGGGGCATTTGTAGCTGTGTGGTCCCCTGAAAGTTGTATTGTGTGATCAACCAGGGACATCCCTTCACTGTGGGGTGGATGCCTGCTTCCAGGAAGGGTAGATGATTTCCTGAAAGTACATTTACTGAAAGTTGGCCTCTTGGGAGTGGCTTTGGAGAATCATTAACTATTGTTAAATAAATAAATCCCTCTTGCCTACATGGAGTTTTACTGCTGCCAAGCAATCCCATTGCCAATCAGTGTCTGCAGCTGTTCTGGGGAACAGTTGCTTCTCTCTGTAAGGTACTTCCCCAGCCCCCGCCCCCAGAAAGGGAGTTCTCTCTACTCACAGTAGCAGCCCTTAAGTCAACCATTCCCAACAAATAAATGACATTGCATCCTGCTCTTGTTTTTGTGGTGCAATAACAGGCTAAAATTACATGCACGTGCACACACACACACACAGCACACACAATTAATATGGGGCGCATATTCGGAAAACCTTGGACCTAGAGTTCTGACCAAAAAATAAATCATGACTTTTTATTTATGAGATAAGGCAAATCTTAATATTTTTAAATAGGTGATATATTTTGGAGGAGAACAAGCTGTGAGATATATAAATGCCCAATTTCCTTCATCAAAGCAACAAGTAGAGACTGAATGAAATTTTCAGCCATTGTTAACACTATTCTTAGTTTAGAAAGTATCTGCCTGCTGTGTAGTGCCTTGGGTAACCACTCCCTAAATGTTTAGATTCCTGTGTCGTATCTTGAAGAAGTTCCTGATGGAGACTGGAAAGCACAGCATTCACCTCCGGGAACGTGGGGACTAAGGAATTAGGGAAACCTGGAAAGGATCTGACCAGAGAAGCAGTGGGGGCCGGTTAGGGACTGCAAGAGTTCCTGCCCTTTTTCGCTCCTGCTTTAGTCATCTGGCCTTCCCGACACAGACACAGTATATTAAACAGGAAGGTTAAGAGAGATGGAACACAGTGCAGGATCAATCCCATCTCCTGCTCGTGAATGTCTGGTTTGGAACAGACCGTTTAATTCTCAGTTCGGTGGAAAAGTGACCTCTGCAGAAGAGTGAGTGTTGACAAGCAGGCCATTTTTCTCCAGCTTCACGGACGGTGGGATTCTGAAAGCAAGGTTGGCTCATCTGAGGGTTCAGAAACTGATCCCTACTCCGATTATGGCTGGGGAGGACCCTCGTCACCATTTAACGGAGTTGGAGAACGAAGCCACAGGGCTGCAGGCCTGCAGTTCGTTTAACAACTTTGAGGTACGAGCGCCCCAAGTCCTCCCCTCCCCCGCCCCCGGGAACATCTGGATCCTGACAAGTTGGCTTTCTGGGACATTTCCATGGGCTTCATTTCTCATTTTTTTTCCTTTTTAATTGGTGGAGACACAAAAGTTGTCATAATCTTTATTAAATCTTCCTTTTTAAATAAATACTTGGGACCCCATTTCTCTGCAAGAACCACAGAAATGGCGCTGCGGCCCCGACCGTCGTGGGCCGGGGCGTCACAGAGCCGGTCCCTGGTATCTGCGAGCCCCGGGGAAGGGCGCAGGGGCGTGAGAAAGGCTCTTTGTATTCTGAGCGGTGACCCGGCAGGGCCGGAGCCTTCCACCGCCAGGTTTTCCTCCGCGCAAAGCGCCGCCGGGAAGCGAACTGGCTCAGACCGTCGGGCGGGCGCGAGCTCAGCGGCGGGGGGGGCGGCCCTCCAGCCCCGGCTCCCTCATTGGCTGCCCGCGCCCGAAGCCCCGCCCACGGCCCCCGCCCCGCCCCCCGCCCCCTGGGCCCGCCCCTTCCCGCTCCTCCCGCGCCGCCCGCCCCGCCCGAGCGGCCGCCTCCTGTCCCCCCACGGTCCGCCTCCTCTCCGCGCACGGTCCGCCTCCT
>PVKV010042376.1:0-10766 GCA_004027835.1 Alouatta palliata
AATTCTCCTGCCTCAGCCTCCCGAGTAGCTGAGACTACAGGCACGTGCCACCATGCCCAGCTAATTTTTTTTGTATTTTTAGTAGAGACGGGGTTTCACCATGTTGACCAGGATGGTCTCGATCTCTTGACCTCGTGATCCACCCGCCTCGGCCTCCCAAAGTGCTGGGATTACAGGCGTGAGCCACCGCGCCCGGCCAAGTGTGGGGACTATTAAGAATTATATGGATGGGAGCGGTGGCTCACACCTATAATCCCAGCACTTTTGGAGGCTGAGGTGGGTGGCTCATGAGGTCAGGAGATTGAGACCATCCTGGCTAACATAGTGAAACGCTGTTTCTACTAAAAATACAAAAAATTAGCTAGGCATGATAGCACACTCCTATAGTCCCAGCTACTTGGGAGGCTGAGGCAGGAGAATTGCTTGAACCCAGGAGGTGGAGGTTGCAGTGAGCCGAGATGACACCACTGCTCTCCAGCCCAGGTGACAGAGGAAGACTCCATCTCAAAAAAAAAAAAAAAAAGAAAGAAAGAAAAAAATAATTATTTGCAGGATCTATTCGAAAGAAATTAGTCAGGTGCAGTGGCTCGAGCTTGTCATCCCAGCACTTTGGGAGGCTGAGAGGGGAGTATTGTTTGAGCCTGGCAGCTCGAGACCAGCCTGGCCAACATTGGAAGACCCCATCTCTACAAAAAAAATAAAAAATTTTCCAGGCTTGGTAGCATTTGCCTATACTCCTAGCTACTCAGGATGCTGAGGCAGGAGGATTGCTTAAGCCTAGGAGGTTGAGGCTGCAGTGAGCTACAATCGCACCACTGCACTCCAGCCTGGGCAACAGACTGAGACCCTGTTTCAACAAAACCTATCTATTCTGTTTGTGCAGATAACTAAAATATGTATATTTTGAAATATGGAAAACGTTTTTGAGACCAATTGTTGCTCTGTCACCCAGGCTGGAGTGCAGTGGTGCAATCTCAGCTCACTACAACCTCCGCCTCCTAGGTTCTAGCAATTCTCCTGCCTCAGCCTCCCGAGTAGCTGGGATTACAGGCATGTGCCATCACACCTGGCTGATTTTTTTATTTTCGTAGAGACAGGGTTTCACCACGTTGGCCAGGTTGATCTCGGGCTCCTGACCTCAAGTGATCTGCCAGCCTCAGCCTCCCAATGTGCTGCGATTACAGGCATGAGCCACCATACCCAACTGAAATATTTTTAGTCTATGAGTGTGCTTCCAGTAAAATCTTGCCTGATCTAAGTGTCATCTAAACATGTGTTTAGCAATAACCCTATATGTATTTTCATATCATAAAGAAGAGGAAGGTAAAAATGTCTTAATCTACCTCTTGTTTAACCATTCCTACTCCTGTCTGGACCACATAGCCCTACTCAACACCAAATACAGTTTGTAGCTATGAAACGGAAAGGAATAATTAATTAGCAGAATGCTGAACTTGAAAACTAAAGCTATAGTAGGAACATCAAGCTAGCAAAACTGTGATTAGTGGGTAAGTGGCTTTTGCAAGGCTGGACTATTAGTGTTAGATTTTTCGCAATAGTTTTTGCAGCATACACATAATTCTTTGTTTAATACAAGTGATAACTTCTTCAACGTAAGCATACAATCATTTCTGTCTACAGAGAATATAACTAAAATTTAATTATCAGGAACTCCTCAATATAACAGTTTAAACAAATGTAAGGTATACTAATTTATTTGCTTAACATTGTTTATTAAATACCTATACTGTCTGATTTAATCCATAACATACTATGTAGTCAGGCATCAGGGTTGGCTGCCAGATATGAACCTTTGATCAAATGAGGGATGAAGTTACCTCATCTTTCATTCAGCTTTGCTAGTCACATAGATGACTATTTACATCTTTTTTTTTCCCAAGACAGAGTCTTGCTCTGTCACCCAGGCTGGAGTGCAGTGGTGCAATCTCAGCTTACTGCAACCTCTGCCTCCCAAATTCAAGCAATTCTCCTGCCTCAGCCTCCCGAGTAGCTAGGATTACAGGCGCCCACCACCACACCTGGCTAATTTTTCTATTTTTAGTAGAGATGGAGTTTCACCATATTGGCCAGGCTGGTCTTGAACTCCTGACCTCATGATCCACCTGCCTCAGCCTCCTGAAGTGCTGAGATTACAGGCCTGAGCCACGGTGTCCAGCCTGACTATTTACATTTTTAACCTTCTTTAGAAAAGTTTGCAGAAGCTCTGCTTCAGGATAAACTAGACAGCTTTTGTGTGTTTTTTTGTTTTGTTTTGTTTGTTTGTTTTTGAGATGGAGTTTCGCTCTTGTTACCCAGGCTGGAGTACAATGGCGCGATCTTAGCTCACTGCAACCTCTGCCTCCTGGGTTCAAGCAATTCTCCTGCCTCAGCCTCCCGAGTGGCTGGTACTACAGGCGTGCACCACCATGCCCAGCTAATTTTTGTATTTTTAGTAGAGACAGGGTTTCACCATGTTGACCAGGATGGTCTCTTTCTCTTGACCTCATGATCCACCTGCCTTGGCCTCCCAAAGTGCTGGGATTACAGGCGAGAGCCACCACGCCCGGCCAACAGCTTTTGATTAAAAAAAAAAAAAGCTGCCAGGGGCAGTGGCTCACACCTGTAATCCCAGCACATTGGGAGACTGAGGTGGGCGGATCACCTGAGGGTGGAAGTTCAAGGCTAGCCTGACCAACGTGGAGAAACCCCATCTTTACTAAAAATACAAAGTTAGCTGGGCGCGGTGGCACATGCCTATAATCCCAGCTACTCAGGAGGCTGACATAGGAGAACCGCATGAACCTGAGGGGCGGAGGTTGTGATGAGCTGAGATTACGCCATTGCACTCCAGCCTGGGCAAGAAGAGTGAAACTCCATCTCAAAAAAAAAAGAAAAGAAAAATATACAGAAGCTTTACTATTTGCAGCCAGTCTTCCTGTACTCTTTTTGTATTCTGAATCTTACTATGGACCTTTTCCATTTTAACAATACAATTTGTGAACTTAGCTTTGGATTCTGATTTTAGTTTATTTGGTTCTACATATTTTGGATCCCATCTTTGGCATGTTTTTAAATTTTTGTTCCATCCTAGGCTTTTATCTAATTCAAATTCCTGAACTTGACACCCCCAAGCTCCACCCACAAACCTTTTAAACAGATGTTATTTCTTAAGCTCTAGAGACTAGAACTACAGGGGAAATATTACCTCAGCTAGAAAAGCATCTTTCTTAGTCTCTTGATATGATCTCTTAGGTGAAGGGTCCTCACACAAAAACATAAATTTATTCATCCAAAAGACATTATGCAAGAGTTATCTGTTTGTACAGGCTTTTCCCTGAAGGAGGCAAGAAGAACCTGCTAAACAAGTTGTCATTGCTCAATTAAGAAAAGGCATTCCTGTGATACACACTTGAAATCCGCCTGTCTCTCATTGAATGCCCGTTTCCCCAGATACGGAAAATTGCCTGCACAGTTTTGTCTAGTTCACCACTAGTTTAGTAGGGAGCACTAAGATTTTCCTGTGTCTTAGTTCTGTTCTGGTGTCTCACTGTTCACCTTTCCTGATTCTGTCACCACCCATTATGATCATGCCACTGCACTCATGCCACTGTACATGTTCATCTGTGGGCATATGAATGCACGAGGCACCAGGCATACGCTTAATTAACATGAAGTTGGCTAGGTGCTCTTATAAAACCTTATTGTGAATATATGAATTTGATGCCAACTTGTTTGAATTATAATGTCAATTTTTTTAAGACAGAGTTTCACACTGGCTGCCCAGGCTAGAGTGGAATGGCACGGTCTCAGCTCACTATAACCTCTGCCTCCCAGATTCAAGCAATTTTCCTGCCTCAGCCTCCCAAGTAGCTGAGATTACAGGCATGCACCACCACCTCTGGCTAATTTTTGTATTTGTATTTGTATTTTTTTTTTTGAAACGGAGTCTTGCCCTGTCACCAGGCTGGAGTGCAGTAGCGCAGTCTCTGCTCACTGTATCCTCCGCCTCCTGGGTTGAAGCAATTCTCCTGCCTCAGCCTCCCTCCCTAGTAGCTGGGACTGCATGTGCACGCTACCACTCCCAGCTAATTTTTGTATTTTTAGTAGAGATGGGGTTTCACCATGTTGGCTAGGATGGTCTTGATCTTTTGACCTCATGATCTGCCCACCTCGGCCTCCCAAAGTGCTGGAATTACAAGCGTGAGCCACCACGCCCTGCCTAATGTTTAGTAGAGACAGGGATTTCACCATGTTGGCCAGACTGGTCTTGAACTCCTGACCTCAGGTGATTCACCCACCTCAGCCTCCCAAAGTGCTGAGATTACAGGCGTGAGCCACTACGCATGCCTAATGTCAAATAATTAACACTAATATCATGGGCTCAGAGCTGTTTGGGTTACTTAATATCTGACTGTTTGGGAGTATCAGTATAATGCTGTCTTTCTGGAAATGCAAACACTTTGCTACAATTTGAGAAGATTTTAACCCTAGACAGGTTTCCCACCAGTTTCCAACAGTGCCTGAAATTCCACAAGAAGTACTCATATCTTTTTGTCTTAAAAGGAACACAAGCTAGCTATTAAAATATATTCGTGTGTGTGTGTGTGCTTTAAAAGGTTAACAATAATTTTCTGGAGATAGCGGGATTATGAATGGTTATTTTCATATTCTTTGCACTTTTCCCTATTTTAAAATTTTTCTACAGGGAAGATATACATTTCTATTATCAGGAAAAAAATGCTGTAACAATTTTTATGAGGCCGAGTGTGGTGGCTCACACCTGTAATCCCAACACTTCGGGAGGCTGATCACTGAAGGCCACGAGTTTGATACAAGCCTGGGCAACAGAGCATGACTCTGTCTCTACAAAATAAAAATAAAAAAATGTTGTACACTCAAAGATAAGAAAAATCTAAAGCCATTATCAAGATAGCAGCTTATTGAATGTATGTTTCTCAAACCTTTTATGTTAATGCTAGGTAGCTAAAACCCATACCCTTTCAGAAATAGGTGTAAGATCCCAAAAGGAAGTAAATCCTCATATTGATAATGTTCTTTTCTCTTTAATTTTCTTTTTTTAAAAAAAAAGATGGGGTTTCACCCATCTTTTGATGGCCAGGCTGGTCTTGAACTCCTGACCTCAGGTGATCCACCCACCTCGGCCTCCCAAAGTGCTAGGATTACAGGCGTGAGCCACTGCACCCAGCCGATAATGTTCTTATTCATAAGCAGTGTTTATTCTATTTAATAACACACATTCTACTATGCGTATCAAATATTACCTAAAATTTTTCTTTTTTTTAATCCTGAAAGGGCCAAAGATAAACTTCCTATTTCCCAAGTATCTGCCCAAGCCTCCCATGGCAGGACTCACATACAGGACCTTTTTTATTTATTTATTTATTTTAACAGCTAATGCTGCTATAAGTAGCATTTCTAAAAACGTTTCAGAAACTATGCTGGGTGCAGTGGCTCACACATGGAATCCTGGCTCTTTGGAGGCTGAGGCAAGAGTGTCACTAGAGCCCAGGAGTTTGAGGCCACAGTGAGCTATGATCATGCCATTGTACTACAGCCTAGGTGACACAGCAAGACCCTTTCTCTAAAAATAAAAATAAGAAGTATTTCAGAAACTAGAACAGATAAGACGGACTAACATTAGGCTAAAGTTTGTCTCATATTATGGTAAACTATTGAAATAGGCTGGGCACAGTGGCTAACGTCTGTAATCCTAGCACCTTGCAAGACTAAGGCAGGAGGACTCCTTGAGGCCAGGAGTTCAAGACCAGCCTGGGCAGCATAGTGAGACTCTGTCTCTAAAAATAAAATAAAATAACCATGCCTGGTCAACATGGTAAAACCCTGTCTCTACTAAAATACAAAAATTAGCCAAGGTTTGTGGTACGTGCCTGTAATCCCAGCTACTTGGGAAGCTGAAGCATAAGAATCATTTGAACCCAGGAGGCAGAGGTTGGAGTGAGTCAAGATTGCACCATTGCACTCCAGGCTGGGTGACAGAGTGATATTTCTTTTTTGAAACTCTGTCTCAGGCTGGGCACGGTGGCTCACACCTGTAATCACTGCACTTTGGGAGGCCAAGGCAGGCTGATTACCTGAGGTTAGGAGTTCGAGACCAGCTTGACCAACATGGAGAAACCCTGTCTCTATTGAAAATACCAAATTAGCTGGACACGATGGTTCATGCCTTTAATCCCAGCTACTCCAGAAGCTGAGGCAGGAGAATCACTTTAACCCAGTAGGTGGAGGTTTCAGAGAACCAAGATCATGCCATTGCACTCCAGTCTGGGCAATAAGAGCAAAACTCTGTTGGAAAAAAAGAAAAAGAAACTCTGCTCAAATAAATAAAAAGTAAAAAGTAAAACTATTAAAATTCAATTTCAAATAAATTATAATGATATGCATCATTATAATTATATTTGATATATGCATATATGCATCATTATATGCATCATTATATCAACTCACACAATATTCATAGTTCTTTTCAATGTCAGGTAAATTCATCCTTGATTTCATGAAAATCCAGGGATTAAAGTAGAGAAGTTTCATCTAAGTGCAGCTAATGCCTGTGCCATTTTCAGGTATGTTCATGGAGAATCAAATTGTCTTTTGTTCACTGCAACTTGTCTTTCATTCACTTCATTCAGATATTCGGATATTTCATTTCACATATTTTCTGAGCCATATGTTAGGTGCATGTCAAATCTGTGCTGGGGATATTGTGTTGAATAAACCAGACATGGTTCCTGCCCTCACAGAGTTTACAGTCTGGTGTGTTCTAGCATACCACCATGCCAATAATGTGCAGTTGTTTTTCTTTTTTTCTGGACAAGGTCTCACTCTGTTGACTAGGCTGGAGTGCAGTGGTACAATCATAGCTCATTGCAGCCTCCAGCTCCTTGCTCAAGAAATCCTCTTACCTCACCCTCCCAAGTAGCCTGGACTACAGGCATGTGCCACCATAATCAGCTAATTTTTTTTTTTTTTTTTTTTTGACACGGAGTTTCGCTCTTGTTACTCAGGCTGGAGTGCAATGGCGCGATCTCGGCTCACCGCAATCTCCGCCTCCTGGGTTCCAGCAATTCTCCTGCCTCAGCCTCCCGAGTAGCTGGGACTACAGGCATGTGCCACCACGCCCAGCTAATTTTTGTATTTTTAGTAGAGACGGGGTTTCACCGTGTTGACCAGGATGGTCTCGATCTCTTGACCTCGTGATCCACCCGCCTTGGCCTCCCAAAGTGCTGGGATTACAGGCGTGAGCCACCGCGCCCGGCAATCAGCTAATTTTTTAAAGATATTTTTGTAGAGACAGGACCTCACTTTGTTTTCTGGGCTGGTCTTGAACTCAGGGCCTGAAGTGATAGTGATCCTCTCACCTCAGCCTCCCAAAGTGTTGGGATTACAGGTGTCGGCAACCATGTGTAGACCTTTTTTTTTTTTATTTTTATTTTTAGATATAGGTAGGGCCAGGGCCAGGCCCAGTGGCTCACTTCTATAATCCCAGCACTTTGGGAATCCCAGGATGGTGGATGGCTTGAGCTCAGGAGTTCAAGATCAGCCTGGGCAATGTGGCAAAACCCTGTCTCTACTAAAAATACAAAAATTAGCCAAACACAGTGGCCTGTACCTATAGTCCCAGCTACTCAGGAGGCTGAGGTGGGAGGATCATTTGACTCTGGGAGGCAGAGGTTGCAGTGAGCCAAGATTGTACCACTGCACTCCAGCCTGACCCTGTCTCAGGAAAAAAAATGATAATATAAGCAGGCCAGGCACCGTGGCTCACTCCTATAATCCCAACACCTTGGGAGGCCAAGGTAGACCAATCACTTGAGCCTAGGAGTTCAAGACCAGCCTTCAAGGCCAGCCTGGGCAACATGGTAAAACCCTGTATCTACTAAAAAATAAATAAATAATATAAATAAATAAATAAAATAAAAATTATGTAATTCACAGCTAGGCGCAATGGCTCAGGCCTATAATCCCAGCACTTTGGAAGGCCAAGGCAGGAGAATCTCTTGAAGCCAGGGTTTCAAGACCAGCCTGAGCAACACGACAAGACTTCATCTCTGCCAAAAAATATGAAAATTAGGCAGGCATGGTGGCATGGTGGCATGGCTTGTGTGGTACCAGCTACTCGGGAGACTGAGGTGGAAGGATCGCTTGAGCCTTGGAGGTGGAGGTTGCAGTAAGTGAAGATTGCACCACTGCACTACAGTCTGAGCAACAGAGTGAGACCCTGTTTAAAAAAACAAAATGCTGGCCGAGCGCAGTGGCTCACGCCTGTAATCCCAGCACTTTGGGAGGCCGAGGCAGGTGGATCACGAGGTCAAGAGATCGAGACCATCCTGGTCAACATGGTGAAACCCCTCCTCTACTAAAAATACAAAAATTAGCTGGGCATGGTGGCACGTGCCTGTAGTCCCAGCTACTTGGGAGGCTGAGGCAGGAGAATTGCTTGAACCCAGGAGGCGGAGGTTGCGGTGAGCCGAGATCACGCCATTGCACTCCAGCCTGGGTAACAAAAAGTGAAACTCCGTCTCCAAAAAAAAAAATGCTGAAACTCACAGATACAATGGATTGAGTGCTCAGGTTTTTCCCTAATCACTAGGTAAAACCAGCATGTTTGATGTCTTTGTGAAAGTAGTTTTCCAGCTACACCCAAGCTTTAATGCACAGGCAATCACCAGGAATCTTGTTAAAAATGCAGATTATGATCAGTAGGTGTGGGTTGGATCTGAGATTCTGCATTTCTTATTTTCTTTTTTCTTCTTTGGAGAAGGAGTCTCACTCTGTCACCCAGGCTGGAGAACAGTGGCACAATCTCAGCTCACTGCAACCTCCTGGGTTCAAGCAATTCTCCTGCCTCAGCCTCCCAAGTAGCTGGGATTACAGGTGTGCACCATGACGCCCAGCTGATTTTGTATTTTTAGTAGAGACAGGGTTTCACCATGTTGACCAGGCTGCTCTTGAACTCCTGACCTCAGGTGATCCACCTTTTGGCCTCCCAAAATGCTGGGATTACAGGTGTGCACCACCATACCCGGCGAGATTCTGCATTTCTAATAAACTCACAGATGCTGCCTATGCTGATGGTCCACTGACCCCATTTTGAGTGTAAGGAGTTCGACTATGTCATCAGGAGCATATCTGCTGAGGCTCTCTCAGGTGTTTCTGCGTGAGGGCTGTCATAAGGGACCATGTCCCTCACATAATATATAGGTTCTCCCCACCTTGGCCAGCACCATCTCTGTTCCACCCACCCCTCAGCTCTTTAACAGGTTTTACACACACACACACACACACACACACACACACACACGTGACACACACACACACACACACACACACACACATTTTTGTTGTCTGTTTTTGAGACAGGGTCTTGCTCTGTCATCCAGGCTGGAGTGCAGTGGTGTGATCACGGCTCATTGCAGTCTCAACCTCACAGGCTCAAACCATCCTCCCACCTCAGCCTCCGGAGGAGCTGGGATTAGAGGTGCATGCCACTATGCCCGGCTAATTTTTGTTTTGTTTTGTTCTGAGAAGGAGTTTTGCTCTTTTTGCCCAGGCTGGAGTGTAATGGCGCCATCTTGGCTCACTGCAACCTCCACCTTACGGGTTCAAGCAATTCTCCCTGCTTCACCCTTGGCTAGCTGAGATTATAGGCCCCCGCCACCATGCCCGGCTAGTTTTTTTTTGTATTTTTAGTAGTGATGGGGTTTCGCCATGTTGGCCAGGCTGATCATCTCAGGTGATCCTACCTGCCCAGCTTCCCAAAGTGCTGGGATTACAGGTGTGAGCGCCATGCCCGGCTAATTTTTAAATTGTTTGGACAAACAGGTGCAGGGGGCAGGTCTCCCTATGTTGCCTAAGCTAGTTGGAGCTCCTGGTCTCAAGCAATCCTCTGGTCTTGGCTCCCAAAGTGGTGGGATTATAGGCGTGAGCCACTGTGCTCTGCCTTCAACACGTTTCTTGTTCTAAGGTCTGAGAGTATTTGCTGGACCCACAGCTGCCAGCGCCTATCTCTGGAGGGGCCTTTTGTGCTACTTCTCCTCCCGCAGGGAGTGATACATGGCCTCTCCTCCCTCTTTCGGAGATACTTGGCAAACAGACCCTTTGCTGTATTTATGGCCCATTAACAAACTTTACCTAAGAGATAAGAAAGATCAGTGAAAACCAGCTGCCCTTTGTTCAGATCATTTCACTTTCATATAAGCTTCTATTTTAAGTCTGCTATTTATTTTGTAGGTTTGGGAAGGGTGATTATAGCCTAGGGCTTGTTTTGATCTTTGTTCCTTAAGATCTGGATAATTGGTAAACATTTTAGAAGCCAGTGGCTACTAGCTTTTGTTTTAGCTTTTTCAGAGTTGTAGGCTTTGACCATAGGAAAGGGCTTTCAAGAAATTGTGGGTTGGCCCCCCTTCATCTGACAAATAGGAAACAGTATTTTTCTGTCAGGAGCCCATGGAGTTTCTGTATCTTACCAAAGACTACACAATTCAGGGCCAACTGGGCTGCTAGAGTCCCTCAGATCTTTTTTTTTTTTTTTTTTGAGACGGAGTTTCACTCTTGTTACCCAGGCTGGAGTGCAATGGCGCGATCTCGGCTCACCGCAACCTCCACCTCCTGGGTTCAAGCAATTCTCCTGCCTCAGCCTCCCGAGTAGCTGGGACTACAGGCACGTGCCACCATGCCCAGCTAATTTTTGTATTTTTAGTAGAGACAGGGTTTCACCATGTTGACCA
>PVKV010042377.1:0-10765 GCA_004027835.1 Alouatta palliata
CCATCCCAAAAAAAAAAAAAAAAAAAAGCACAGATGGGGCCCGGGCACTGTGGCTCACACCTGTAATCCCAGCTCTTTGGGAGGCTGAGGCAGGCAGATCACTTGAGGTCAGGAGTTCAAGACCAGCCTGGCCAACATGGTGAAACCCCGTCTCTACTAAGGATACAAAAATTAGCCAGGTGTGGTGGCGCATGCCTGTAGTCCCAGCTACTCGGGAGGCTGAGGCACAAGAATCCCTTGAACCTGGGAGGTGGAGGCTGCAGCAAGCCGAGATCATGCCGCTGCACTCCAGCCTGGGCAACAGAGAAAGGCTCTGTCTCAAAAAATTAATTAATTAATTAAATAAAATAAGCAGAGATGGTTGGCCCCACTCCCAGAGTTTCTGAATTGATAAGTTTGGAGTGGGACTAAGAATTTGTCTATCTCACAAGTTCCCCACTGATGCTGATGCTGATGCTGATGCCATTGGTCCAGGGACCACACTTTGAGAACTAGTGACCTAGAACAGGGGCCAGCAGACTTTTTCTTTAAAGGGCCAGGTAGGAAGTATTTGAGGCTTTACAGATTGTAAGGACTTTGTCACAACCATTAAACTCTGCTGTTGTAATATGAAAGCAGCCATAGACTATAGTTAACCACATGAGTATGGCTGGGTTCCAATAAAGTTGTTTTCGTGGACACTGGGATTTGAATTTCATATAATTAATTTTTTTTTTTTTGAGACAGCGTCTTGCTCTGTTGCCAGGTTGGAGTGCAGTGGTGCAATCTCGGCTCACTGCAACCTCTGCCTCCCAGGTTCAAGCGATTCTCCTGCCTCAGCCTCCTGAGTAGCTGGGACTACAGGCGTGCACCACCACACCCAGCTAATTTGTGTATTTTTAGTAGAGACAGGGTTTCACCATGTTGACCAGGATGGTCTGGATCTCTTGACCTCGTGAGCCACCCACCTCGGCTTCCCAAAGTGCTGGGATTACAGGCATGAGCCACCGCGCCCGGCTAATAGTATTACTCTTTTTAACAATTTAAAATGTAAAAACATTCTTAGTTCTAGGACCACACAATAATGGGCTTCAGGCTGTGTTTGCTGAGCCTTGCCTGAAAGAGACTCATTCTCTGTGGAAGACAAACACAAGTGAACTAAAGAAGACTTAACAAAGCAATTGATATATGAGAATGTGTTTAACCTCAATAGTCATCAGGGAAATGCAAATTAAAACCACAATGAGGCTAAGCATGGTGGCTCACGCCTGTATCCCCAGCACTTTGGAAGGCCAAGGCGGGTGTATTGCTTGAGCTCTGCTGTTCGAGACCAGTGTAGGCAACATGGCAAAATCCTGTCTCTACAAAAATAAAAAATAAATTAGTCTGGCATGGTGGCATGCACCTCTAGTGCCAGCTACTCAGGAGTCTGAGCCAGGAGGATCACATAACCCTGGGAAGTCGAGGCTACAGTGATTCATGGTCATGCCACTGCACTCCAGCCTGGGGGTTGACAGAGCGAGACCCTGTCTCAAAACAAAAAACAATGAGCTACTGCTGCACATCCATTAGAATGGCCAGAAATTTTTTAAGACTGACAATAGCAAGAGTTTGTGAGGATGGGGAATATCATATAGTGCAAGTAAAAATGTAAATTTTTTTTTTTTTTTTTTTTTTTTGATACAGAGTCTCGCTCCGTCTCCAGGCGCCAGACTGGAGTACAGTGGCGCAATCTCGGCTCACTGCAACCTCTGCCTCCTGGGTTCAAGCAATTCTCTTGCCTCAGCCTCCTGAGTAGCTGGGATTACAGGCGTGCGCCACCACGCCCAGCTAAGTTTTGTATTTTTAGTAGAGATGGGGTTTCACCATGTTGGCCAGGATGGTCTCGATCTCCTAACCTTGTGATCCGCCCGCCTCGGCCTCCCAAAGTGTTGGGATTACAGGCGTGAGCCACCGCGCCCGGCCCAAAAATGTAAATTATACAACCACTTTGGAAAACAGTTTGGCAGTATTCACTAGAGTTGAACTCATATGTACCCTTTTGTGATAGCGATACAGAGATGTGCCACCTAGATTCTGCTTCAAGGAAGAACATTCTACCAAGGTATGCAGGGGAGGTACAGTCAGCAGATAGTCTCCAGCTTTCAGCTCTTTGAGACTCTGCCTTAGCTGCAGACAGCCACTTCGCCCGAGGTCATACTCTTCCTAAGGTGACCATTTCAACCTGACACAGACCACACTAATGGGCTCTACTTGTTCCAAAGCTCAGTGCCAAGTTAGCTCAAGCTTTGTCAGCCTTGTATCATAGTTCATCTCTCCTGCCCAATACTACTGCCTTTACCTTCCTTCCACTGGTATTGATCCCTAACAAACATCTTGCACCCAACATTTCATCTGAGCTTTTGCTTCTAGAGAGCCCAACCTGTGACATCTTTCACCCAGTAATTCCACTAGGATAATACACCCCAGAGGTAATCATTCATATGTGCTCCAAAAACCATGTACAAGAATGTTCTAGGCTGGGTGCAGTGGCTCAAGCCTGTAATCCTAGCACTCTGGGAAGCCAAGGTGGGTGGATCACCTGAGGTCAGGAGTTTGAGACCAGCCTGACCAACATGGTGAAAACGCGTCTCTACTAAAAATACAAAAATTAGCTGAGTGGGAGGGCACACACCTATACTCTTAGCTACTCGGGAGGCTGAGGCAGGAGAATTGCTTGAACCTGGGAGGCAGAGGTTGCAGTGAGCTGAGATTGAGCCAGTACACTCCAGCCTGGGCGACAGAGGGAGACTCTGTCTCAAAAAAAAAAAAAAAAGAATGCTCTTATCAGCTTTTGTTTGTAATAGCCAAATGCTGGAAACCACCTGATGTTCATGAACAACAGAATGAATGAATTCTGATATAGTCGCACAATAGAATATTGTACATCAATGAAACCAAAGGGTATCTATATATGACCACAAGCATGACATACTATTGTGTGAAATGAGCAAGATGTAAAGAGTACATACCATACAATGCCCATTCATATAAAGTTCAAAAGCAGGCAAACATTTTAATGACTGTATTCATAAATGATAAAACTATAAAGAAAAGCAGGGAAATGATTATCACAGAACTCAAGATAGTGGTTATGTCCAGGGATGACCTTCAAAAATTTTAATGACCACTATGGCATGGACTTTGACCACTTTAAACAGACAGAACCTTTTATACCTCACCGGGGAATGCTGGCTCAATACTATCCTTGGTTTAATTCAGGGTGAAAGAAGGAATGATCAGAGAAAGGGACCTGTTTTGGGTGCCCAGCCCAGAAGTGAATTGGGAAGCTGGAGTCCTGCATTGTTCGCACTTTCAAAGTGCTAACAATGTTCAATTTTTTAACCTGGGTAGAGATTATGTGGACAGTCACTTTATAATTATTTGTTAAACTGTGATATACACTTTATGCACATTAAAAGAAGAAAAATTAGACGCACCATGGAAAAACATGAAGAAGTACTTTATAAATGTTTCTTTCAAAACATGTTACTATAAAGCACTGAGGAGATGGTGCTGAGTAGCGATAAGAATGATCAGAGCTCATCATGTGCTTGTTCATTCTGTAACAATATTGTATAAAACAGACCTTGAAAAGTTTCAAGAACTTCCCTAAGAGGTACACAGAGACACTGTTATTCAGAAGAGGGAGCATTCCTTTCCAGCTGAGAGGTAGCAGGAAAAAAGCTTCAAAGGAGACGGAAAAGCTTCATTTGAGGTGAGCATTGAAGAATAGAGGATTCCAGCAGGTACAGTTGCAGAGGGGGTTGGGGAAAAGGTGTAGCATTAGCACTGAGATGGAGTGAAGAACAAGTGGCATGTGATCAAGAAATTAAATAGTTAAACTGGTTAGAGCAAAACTTTCCAATTTGTTTTGATGCTTAACACACTTAGGATAATTCTAAATCACTCATTATTTTCTGCAGGGGACATTTATACATTCCACAGATACCTATCGAAATGCTACTTTGCTAGGTACTAGGTGCTAGGTATACAGCCATAAGCAAGACAGACAAGGTTCAGGAGCTTACATTGCTTATGTCCAGATTTAATGCCTTTCTAGAAGCATCATTCTTTCTGACAGCAGAAAGCAATCCTCCCGCCAGGCGCGGTGGCTCACGCCTGTAATCCCAGCACTTTTTTCGAGACCATCCTGGTCAACATGGTGAAACCCCGTCTCTACTAAAAATACAAAAAAAAAAAAAAAATTAGCTGGGCGTGGTGGCGCGTGCCTGTAGTCCCAGCTACTCGGGAGGCTGAGGCAGGAGAATTGCTTGAACGCGGGCGGTGGAGGTTGCAGTGAGCCGAGGTCACGCCACTGCACTCCAGCCTGGCGCCTGGTGACGGAGTGAGACTCTGTCTCAAAAAAAAAAGAAAACAATCCTCCACTTAAACTCAGTCAATTCATATTTAAACTCAATCAGATTTAGGATTCATCCCTCCCTCCTTCACGGCCCACATGTTGATTTTGAACTCCAGAGTTTATTCAAGACTGACATAACAGTGGTGGTGGGTAGGCGGAACCCATTTCTCCGGTTCTTGGTATATTCTGCACCGGCCTTCCCCGAGATGTGCAGTTATCCTGTCTTCCATCCCTGCTGCCATCCATTAAGACAGCCAACTGCCTATCAGGCCTCTAATGACATCGTCTCTACTTCTCCCCAGTGGGGCTTCTTCTCATCATGACCACAAGATTCCAGCTTCCACATTCTCTTCTGGGCTGGGTGTGATGGCTGCTACCTGTAATCCCAGCACTTTGGGAGACCAAGGGAGGGTGGATCACTTGAGCCGAGAAGTTCAAGACCAGCCTGGGCAACATGGCAAGACTGTCTATTAATTTTTTTTTAATTAGGTAGACATGGTAGTGCACATCTGTAGTCCCAGCTACTCGGGAGGCTGAGGCAGGAGGATCACTTGAGCTCAGGAGTTCAAGGCTGCAGTGAGCTATGATTATGCCACTGCATTCAAGCCTGGGCAACAAAGTGAGACTCTGTCTCTAAATAAACAAAAGCATTATCTTACTTTCCTGCTCTACTCCTTCTTCTCAGTTCTGAGGCTCTTGTCACCTCAGTTCTCAGGTGGAGGCACCGGTTGAGGAACATAACACATCTTTCTCAACAGAGACTCTTCCCAAATCTTCCTGTCTTGCACCCCAGAATGAGACTTAAAGTGATAACCTAAAAACCAAGGCTATATTCTCCCCTTCCTCTGTGACACCTGCATTGGAGATAAGACCAGCCTCATGCCTCCCTGTCTGCATCCAGAAGGGTCACATGATTGAGAGTATCAGGGAGCTCAAGCAGTCTTCAGAGATCATCCCACTGTGTCCATCACAGTATGGTTAAATGTTACTAGGCCTTGCAGCATTCACAAATAGCAAAAACCCTTCTCAAGACCTGAAATTGAAATTATTGAATTTTGTGCTTTAAAAAATATCGACCTGCTTACTTTAATAATTTTTGCGTTTAGTTTCTAAATGATAATATTAGAGATCTTATCATTTGACTTTGCAGACATGGATAATTTTTTATTCCCAATAAGTGAGAAAACAAATTGAATTTAGCCATAACTCAGTTTTCTTTTTAAGGATTTCTGGAGTGCTTGTGAAATTTTTATGGGCTATATAAGAATTTTGATCAGATAAATGCAGCTTATGGGTCTAATGAGTGTCATCTTGGGAATTTTTGGACTTGTAATCATTTTTATGCTCTATATTTCAACATCAGCATCTCGTTCTTTATGGATATATATTAAACAGCTTATGGATCATATTTTATAATTTAACACTCTATAAAGGTCAAGACCAAGATGGCATGCTAGCAGTGTTCAGCTAGATGATCGACTGAGTATTTGAGTCATGGGCACATTCATTTGATCGCCACCAACTGCTGCACATGTTCAAATCTGAAGGGAAATCATGAGCAGAGCATAAAGTTTATAAAGAGATTTCTTGGGAGATAACTCTGGAATGATGCATTCAGGACAGATCCTAGGAGGTTTAATGCCAGGCTGACGCCATATTCTTTCAGTTCAGCATCTCTAATTTCTGAGAGGAAGAGACAAGTAGGCCTGGGCAATGCCGACCTGCCTCTGGGATTCACTAAGCAGAAAGGAGAGCTTAGCCTTGGAGAACGAGATAGGGGTGAAGAATGAAGAGAATTAAGAAACTAGCCAGGATAGGAATAAAGTAGCAAAGGGAAAGTGAGATTTAAAGGGAAAGAAGGACCTAGAGGGCATTGTGTGCCAAAGGAGGCCAGTTTCTCCTGCTTGCTATGCCTGTCACCATCTCATCAAGAGTGCAGGTGATAGACTGTGGCCCCAAGTAATGAGCCTTTCTCACCCTAAACTCTATAAGGAATGAAAATAGACATAAATACTATAGAAATGCGTAAGTAGAAATATAGAAATGCAAAACAGAAATATGTAAATAAAAATGAACTCTTTATGTTACTCTGTATGGAAAGCCATACCCATAGCGGATTTGTGTATATGAAAAGGGAGGTTTTTCAACTAGTGTTGATTTAAAAATCAATGAATCATTTATGCCTCCAATGGGCCTGCCTTCCAGCCTCTGGCTGCTGACTCACCTATGCAAAATCTCCCTTCCCAGCCTCATCTATGTTAGGCAGGCCTGTTTTTGCCTTTGCAGGCCCTAAACACTGTCACTTGTGGAGGTTTTAGCCAGCATCATAATAAACATATTAAAATGCATCCACATCCTGCATTAAACATTTATATTTTCGCTGTAAATTTTTGAAAATGCTTTGGTAATTTTGCTTTTGAAATTATTTGTCTGTGCATAATTAATTTAATTTACATGATTGTGATTTCTTCTTCATAAGAATTATATGTACTTGGGAATTCTCGGGAAGTGAGAAGATCCAGCCTAAAAATCATCTTCAAATATAATGGGTTTTAAAATGCATACTAAATTTAACTGTTAATGAACTTGATATACTGTTCTATTTTGTATGCCATTTAATTAAATTATTATTTTTGAATTTGTCATTTTCTTTTAGTATTTTGTAGCCTTTATTAAAATTTTTTTTTTCTTTAGAGACAAAGTCTCCTTCTGTTGCCGAGGCGGAGTTCAGTGGCACAATCATAGCTCACTTCAGCCTTGAACTCCTGGGCTCAGGTGATCCTCCTGCCTCAGCCTCCCGAGTGGCTGGGACTATAGGCACATGCCACCATACCCAGCGAATTTTATTTTATTTATTTTTGTAGAGATGGAGGTCTCGTTAGATTGCCCAGGCTAGTCTCAAACTTCAAATGATCCTTCTGCCTTGGCCTCCGGAAGTGCTGGGATTACAGGTGTGAGCCACCGTTCCCAGCTCTAGTCTTTTTTAAAGATCCTGTTTTTTAATTTTGTTTCTGAAAAAGCCTGGAAGTTCTAGACACTTAGTGATAGTTGCCTAATGGATAAAAGGCAATGAGCACCCATTGAATTTGTATGAGTGTGTGTGTGCATGTGTGTGTGTGTGTATCTGTGTACACGCACGCGCGTGCAGGTGGTTGTGGTGATGGTGGTGGTAAAGATGGTGAGATTCATGTTTTCTTGAAGCCAGAGTTTCATTTATTTGAATGTTATTCAATTTTCTTTTAACTCTTTGCATTGGAAGCCACTTAATGTGCAACCATCATTTCCCCATGAGACCTCAGTTTTTAGTGTCCTCATCTCAATATGTGTTAATTTCCACACAACCTCTTATTCCTCACTTAACAAATATTTATTGAGTGCCCACAATGTGCAAGGTACTGTAGACTTGGAGGAAGAAGTATCTTACTTTTTCCCTAAGGCCAATTTCGCCATCTCCATCTTGGATCTTTGTCCCTCTCAATTACTGAGGGATTTTGCTTGCAACGTTTCTGCCTCTCTCTTCCAGCATCTTTAAAGGCCCCCTCCTTGTTGGCTCCTTCCTCTTTGCTTTAAAGTGGCTTCAGATTTTGTCTACAACCTCTGTTTGACCCTTCTAACTAATTTAATTAAAATTGTACTTTGCTCCTTTTTATTTCCAAACCTCTTCAATCTGTGGTGTCTTGTTTCCATTTTCTCACAATACAGCCTCTCCTCAATTCCCCATAATCACCGCTTAATGGAACCAAACAATTATTGGTCTCCAGTGAACTCCTTGACACATCCAAAGAAAGTTTCTTTGGTCTTCATTTTCTTGTCCTATTTTCAGCATTTGATACTGCTAACCGTCCCCTGCATATTCCTTCTTTATCTTTCGTTTTCATTGACTGCAAATGATTTTCAGCGCAGGAAAGTACATGGAATTACAGGACCAACATATGTACCCACCACCCAGTTCTATCAAATCTTGCAACATCACTTTTCAGTTTCCGTTTTCAGAAATAAATATTACAGATATATTTGATATTCTTCGTATGCCCCTCCCCAGTGTCAATCTTCTCCCTTAAATTTGGTGATCATGCCCTTTCACATTTTATATACTATTACAGTACTACTCATCTATGTAGCCATAAGCAATAGATGATATTTTTGGACTTTATATACACAATATACTGTACATGTTTTGCAATTTGCTTTTTGCTCAACATTGTATTTTTGAAATTTAACTGTAACTACCCGTAGCTCAAATTCACTCATCAAGAACACTATTATTGGCCGGGCGCGGTGGCTCACGCCTGTAATCCCAGCACTTTGGGAGGCCGAGGCAGGTGGATCACGAGATCAAGAGATCGAGACCATCCTGGTCAACATGGTGAAACCCTGTCTATACTAAAAATACAAAAATTAGCTGGGCATGGTGGCACGTGCCTGTAGTCCCAGCTACTCGGTAGGCTGAGGCAGAATTACTTGAACCCAGGAGGCGGAGGTTGCGGTGAGCCGAGATCGCGCCATTGCACTCCAGCCTGGGTAACAAGAGCGAAACTCCGTCTCAAAAAAAAAAAAAAAAAAAAAAAGAACACTATTATTTATTCATTCACCTGCTGACATTTACTTGGCTTCCATTTTCTGAGATTACAAATAACACTGCAGTTAACATTATTTTATATGTCTCTACACTGGTAGAGTTTTCCAGTGTCTATACCTAGAAATAGAATTTCTAGATTGAGGGGTATTACCTTTATTAGATATCATCAAATTGTTCTTCACAGCAGTTCTACCAACTTAAACTCCTCTAGCCATAAATCAGAGTTCTACTGCTAGAAACTCAACAACACTTGGGGTTATCTGCTTTTTAAAATTTTCATAAAACTGATGGTTGTGAAATGGTATCTCATGGTTTTACTTTTCAATTTCCCTGAATGGTAATAAAGGCATCCTTTCATGTCTTTATTGGCCATCTGGGTTTCCTTGACTATGAATTACTTATTCACATATTTTGTCAATTTTTCTATTAGATTTCTTTATTTCTTTTTTTTTTTTTTTTGAGACAGAGTTTTGCTCTTGTTACCCAGACTGGAGTGCAATGGCGCGATCTCGGCTCACCGCAACCTCCGCCTCCTGGGTTCAAGCAATTCTCCTGCCTCAGCCTCCTGAGTACCTGGGACTACAGGCGCACGCCACCACGCCCAGCTAATTTTTGTATTTTTAGTAGAGACGGGGTTTCACCACGTTGACCAGGATGGTCTCGATCTCTTGACCTCGTGATCCACCCGCCTCGGCCTTCCAAAGTGCTGGGATTACAGGCATGAGCCACCGCGCCCGGCAGATTTCTTTATTTCTTATTTATAGGAGCTCTTATATATCCTGGATACTAAGTCATTCATTCATTTAATCAATATTTTTCTAGCATCTACTTTGCTCCAAGAATGGTTCTAGGCACCGAGAATGCCGCTATGAGCAAAACAGACAAAAATCCTTGCACTCATGGAACTCAACATTATAGTGGGTGAAGGTAAATGACCAATAATATTGATAAATAAAACAGAAATGGTGGAGAGTGATACATAAGCAGGGAAGAGGGATAGGGCACATGTATGTATAGCAATGGAGAAGGGGATTGTTGAATTATGATTTTCAGTAAAGTGGTCTAGGAAGGCTTCAGTGAGAAAGTAACATTTGAGCAAAGACCTGAAGGAGGTGAGAGTGCAGGCAGAGTGCCAAGTGCAAAGGCTCTGAGGAAAGAGTGTGCCTGGGAAGTCCTAGGAACAGCAAGGAGTCAGTGTGACTAAGCAAAGCTAGAGAGAGTGGTGGGAAATGATGGGAAGAGAAGAAGTCAGAAAGGTGATGACAGTTTGTCCTTTTTGTTTGTTTTTTGAGACAAGGTCTTGCTCTGTCACCCGGGCTGGAGCGCAGTGGCGCCATCACGGCTCACTACAGCCATGATCTTCCTGACTCAAAGGGACACTCCCACCTCAGCCTCTAGAGTAGTTGGGACTGCAGGCGCTTGCCATCAAACCTGGCTAATTTTTATATTTTTTGTAGAGATACGGTTTTGCCACGTTGCCCAGGCTGGTCTTGAACTCCTGGGCTCAAGTGATCCCCCTGCCTTGCCCTCCCAAAGTGCTGGGATTACAGGCATGAACCACGGTGCAGGCCAGTCTGTCTTTTAACTTGTTTATATTGCCTTGAGGTACAAACATTTTGAAATTTTATGTAGCTAAATATCCTATTCTTTGTAGCTATTTTATTTATGTAGCTAAATATCTCATTCCATATTCTAAGCTCATAAAGATACCCTTTTTTTTTCTGAAAGTTATAATTTTGCTTTTCACATTTAGATCTTTAATCCACCTGGAATTGATTTTTCTTTTTTTTTTTTTTTTTTTTTTT
>PVKV010042378.1:0-10764 GCA_004027835.1 Alouatta palliata
GGGGTAGGAGGTGAGAGCCGGGGGCCGGGCCGGGCTTCGGGTGAGTGTGAACCCCCACCTTCCTCCAGGCCTGTGATGCCGCTGCACAAGTACCCTGTGGGGCTCTGGAAGCAGCTGCAGCTGCGGCAGGGCATCTGTGCCCGCCTGCCCAAGCACTTCCTGCGCTCCCTGGAGGAGGAGCAGACACCCACTCCCGTGCACTACAGGCCCCATGGAGCCAAGTTCAAGATCAACCCTAAGAACGGGCAGCCGGAGCGTGTGGAAGACGTGCCCATTCCCATCTACTTTCCCCGCGAGTCCCAGCGGGGGCTGTGGGGCGGTGAGGGCTGGATCCAGGGGCAAAGATACGCCAACAACGACAAGGTGGGTCGGCAGGCGGGCTTCAGGGGCTCCTCCCACGGCTTGGCTGTGCTGCTGCTGTGCAAGGCACCGGGGGTACCTGGAGAGACGCCATGGGTCCTGGGGGTTACAGCCTGGCGGAGACACAGCTCTGGCAAAGGAGCACGCCGAGGGTGAAGAACCGCCGTTCTGGCAAACAGGACTGACAAAGCAGGGGTGAGGTGGGGTGATCCAGGCTAGGGGAGCAGCCAGAGGCCCTGGGGAGTCAGGGTAAAGTTCGGATGGGGAGGAGGCCTGTGTGTGGAGCAGAACAGGCAGGGGAGGCGAGGCTGGCGCTCGGTCGCCTGCCCACTAAACGCTCCCGGGACGTCTGTGAGGACTTCTAGCTCCTAATCTGTAGTTGGATGAGGATGTTGAGGCCTCTGGGGAGACTTGTGTCACCTCCAGCTTGGAATGTGATGACCTGTGAACTGTAGGGTTGCACGTATTTCTGAAACCCAGCAGCAACCGTGTGGCAAGGGCAGGAACAGCCAGCTTGCTGGGGAGCAGCTGACCTGGGCATGCAGCCAGGTCCAGGGGTCAGTCTAGAGCAGCACTGGGCCGCGGGCCCAGCCCACCCAGCTCCAAGTCCCCAGCCTCACAGCAGTGCTTCTGTGATGGAGTCTCCCGGGGAGGGTGAGGGCAGTTCCCTAGGGCCCCCTTGGTAGGTAGAGGTAGCAGCAGCACTCAGTGGGCTCTGTTGCACCCTCAGCTCTCCAAGAGGCTAAAGAAGGTGTGGAAGCCACAGCTGTTTGATCGAGAGCTCTACAGTGAGATCCTGGACAAGAAGTTCACTGTGACCGTGACCATGCGGACTCTGGACCTCATCGACGAGGCCTATGGGTTCGACTTTTACATCCTCAAGGTGAGCAGGGTGGGGTGTGCTGTGCCAGTCAGTGCACGGCGGGGTCTGGGATGGGCCAGTCAGACGCAAGGGATCCCCAGGTCAGCATCACACCAGGGTACGCTGGCATCTGCGCAGGAGGGTCACTGGCATAGCGGGAATGGGGCCACGCCCCTTTCTGGTGAGCGCCAGTGGGGTTTTCTGCCTGCAGGGGAGGCCGTTGCTCTGTGGGTCTGACTTGCCTGTGGGGCCTGAGTGAGCAGAGCCGCCTCTCCTTGCTCTCTCTCTCCTGATCCCACCCCCGTGCCTGGGTGCTGGGGTGGCCCCGCCCAGGCCTTCTCTGGCGTGTCCTGACACCACCAGCTGCCAGAGAGGAGCCCAGTGGGTTGGCTGGAAGGGTAGGAGGGCCCTGCCGCCAGCGCTTGGTCCCATGTGAGCCTCCTGCCAGACCCCGAAGGAGGACCTGTGCTCCAAGTTCGGGATGGACCTGAAACGGGGCATGCTGCTTCGGCTTGCCCGGAAAGACCCCCAGCTGCACCCCGAGGACCCCGAACGGCGGGCGGCCATCTACGACAAGTACAAGGTGAGGATCTCCGTCCGGCTCCCCGCGCCCATAGCCTCCTGGCCCGGGCCTGGCCTCACCGCACTTTCCACCTCTGCCTGCCTAGGAATTTGTCATCCCAGAGGAGGAGGCCGAGTGGGTGGGCCTCACGCTGGAAGAGGCCATTGAGAAGCAGAGACTTCTGGAGGAGAAGGTGAGTGTGAACACCAGCCGCTGCTGCCCACCCAGGGCCTGGCGTCCGGGGCTGGGGAGTGTCCTGCCTTGGACAGAGCCTGCACGGGGGCCGCTGCACTGAGTGGGCCTCGGGAGGAGCTGCTGCTCTGCACTGCCCCCACAGAGGAGCACGGCCCGCCCCCTCCCCTCCGAGTCCCCACCCTCTGCTGCCGCAGGACCCGCAGTAGGAGGAGTAGGATTCCTGCACCGAGGGTTTGGTTGGCCACCAGCATCCAAGGGTCTTCTTCCTTTTTCTCTCTGTTACCTGGAAGGCTCTGGGGCCTGTGGTGGCTGTCGGGACAGGGAGCCCCTGATGGCACCCATTCCCTCTCTTTATCTATGACTGCAGGGACAGGACAGGGGCAGGTGTGTGTCTCCAGTGTCCCCAGGGGAGGGGCTTCCTCATCTCACAGACAGAGCTCTGCCATCCAGGGCCTCTCATGCCCCAGTTCCTTGGGCAGCAGCTGCTGGTCCCGTTCCTGCCAGAACTCCAGCTGCTCTGAGCTTCCCTCATCTCACTGTGAGCCCCTCTCTCCTTCAGGACCCTGTACCCCTGTTCAAGGTCTACGCGGAGGAGCTGGTCCAGCGGCTGCAGCGGCAGGCACTGTCGGAGCCGATGCTGGTGCAGAAGAGAGCCAGTGGCCAGTGACCGCACAGCCCCTCCGTGCCTGACCTCCAGGCTCAGACTTCCTCGCCAGGCCTTTCACACTGAGGATACAGATTCTGGGGGCCGTGAGGGCCACCGGTGGGTGGATCCTGGTTTTGTGTGCTGGCCATGCAGCTTCCAGCCCGGGGCCAGCTTGGCAGGGATCCCCAGGAGGCCTGGTGTCGACGAGGCCCTCCCAGGGGCCCACGCTCGGGCAGTGCTCCTTGTGCCCGTGGGGCCGGGAGCGAGTAAAGTCTGGGCCAGGCTGCGTGTGTGCATGTTTGCTTTGAGGGCTGGCATTCTCTTTGGGGCACCTGACCCTGTCACCCCTGCCCCTCCTGCCCCTCTTGCCCCTGAGACCTCCGATGGACTGTGGGCATTCACTCTGGCTGCCCATCCCCAGCTGAGCCACAGAGACCGAGGTTGGATTCTGTGTCTTTTTTTTTTTTTTTTTTTTTTTTTAAGACAGAGTCTTGCTCTGTTGTCCAGACTGGAATGCAGTGGTGCAATCTCGGCTCACTGCAACCTCCGACTCCTGGGTTCAAGCAATTCTGCCTCAGCCTTCTGAGTAGCTGGGACTACACGGTCCCACCATCATGGCTGGCTGATTTTTGTATTTTAATAGAGACGGGATTTCACCATGTTGGCCAGGCTTGTCTTGAACTCGACCTCAGGTGATCCACCGCCTTGGCCTCCTAAAGTGCTGGGATGACAGGTGCGAGCCACCACCCCAGCCCAGTTCTGTGCTTGTCTTTCCTCTGGTAGAGGGCCTGGTGTAGCTGGGGGCATCCAGGGTGCACCGTGGTGACACCCATTCCCTTTCCATTGCACATTCCTGCCCTTCTGGAACATTCTCCAGAGCAGGGCAAGGGAGGCTGTGGCCTGGCTCTGCCAGGACTGGAAGGAACCAGGAGGGGGAAAGCCCTCAATGAGGGCAGTGCTGGTGGCAGCTGCCTGAGTCAGGAGCCTCTGCCTGGTCAGCACTCTTGTGGCATAGTGGTGCAAGAGCTGGGGGTGACATGAACTTGGGGGGCCTGCGACCTTGGTGTCCCTCCTCTGCTACCTCCCACCTGACCTGCAGGGTGGGGGCGTGGCCAGCGGGAAGCCACACTATGTACCCTAAGCCTTTTCCCGCCCTGAGATTTAGGGGTGTCTGACCCTCTCCCCCATCCCTTACCTGGAAATCCTGATCCTCCAGATCCATTTAGTTCTGCCAGGGAGCACAGGGAGGGCTCCCCCAGCCACATGTGCAGGACGACAAGGGGGGGTTTATGTCCCCTGAGCCCAAGCCAGCCCCAGTTGGTGGCAGGATGAGGTGAACTGGAGGCAGCTGCTCGACTGGGGCCTGATGGCTGATTGAGGGGCCCTGGCTCCCAAGGGGATGTGGCAGAGTCCAGAGGGAGTGTGCAGCTGGCCCTGCTATACCTCAGAGGAGCCCGTGGTTCCTGGGGTCACAAGGGGTCACTGGGTCACGACCTGCCTGGTTCAGAGCCCTGGGAGTGCCCCCGAGGTCTCAATCTGTCCACACCTGGCACCTCTGCCCACGTGTCCTAGTGCTCCTTACACACCAGTGCCTTTGTGCGACACCCCTGCTCTGTGAATGAGCGGCCGAGGCAGGTGGATCACCTGAGGTCAGGAGTTCAAGAACAGCCTGGCCAACATGGTAAAACTCCATCTCTACTAAATCCAAAAAATTAGCTGGGTATGGTGGTGGGTGCCTGAAGTCCCAGCTACGTGGGAGGCAGGAGAATCACTTGAACCCAGGAGGCGGAGGTTGCAGTGAGCTGGGATTGTGCCACTGCACTCCAGCCTGGGCAACAAGAGCAAAACTCTTTTTTTTTTTTTTTTTTTTTATTATTATTTTTTTAAAGATGGGGTTTCACCATGATGGCCAGGCTGGTCTTGAACTCCTGACCTCAGGTGATCCACCCACCTCGGCCTCCCAAAGTGCTAGGATTATAGGCGTGAGCCACCGTGCCCGGCCTAGAGCAAAACTCTTAAAAAAAAGAGTATGAAAAGCAGACAGTGCTCAGCCAGCCCCTGCCCCAGCTCTGGGAGGCCATAAGGCGCAGCCGAGCTGCCCACACGATGGGTGCTGTTCCAGTCCCCAGCGCTAACCAGAGTTCTGGCCACTCCCTGCCCCCATCTACAGTTCCCATGTTCAGCCCTGAACTTAAGCGGAGCCCTCTCCAGCCCCTCTGCCTGCCCTGACTCCCCGCTGGAGCCTGTGCCCAGCACGTCGCAGCTTAGGCCTTGGTGCCTGCTCCTGACTCACCACCTGCTCTTTCCCACCCCAGCCAAGGACCCAGGGCAAGCGAGGCTCCCGCCAAGGCCAAGAGGCCTTCCTGTGTCAGACTCGGGGTCCCAAGGGGTTAGGGGCCAGGCTTGGCGGTGGGCTGGTAGGCGCTGTCCTCGGTCCCCCTGTTGGCAGTGGTGGGACGTGCATGTCAGTGTCCTGACCTGCGTGGACTCGGTTGTGGGTATGGGCCCAGGCTGTCCGCTGGCCAGTGGGAGGAGCTACGTTTGGCCTCAGCAGGTCACATGTGCCAGTCACCTCGCTGGAGCCCAGGGCTGTTCAGTCCTCCCACGGGGAGGCCAGGCCAGACAGGTGGGGTCTGGGTGTGGTCAGGGCCCTGACTGCTTTTTAGTCAGAGGCCACAAAAGTCCTTGATTGAGAAAAGGGTAAGAGGCCTTCAGTGAATGCCAGGCCCATCCCTCCCCTGGGATCACACAGTGAGCCAGGGACTGTACCCACTCAGATACGCATGTACTCGGGGCACGTGCGGAACCAAGAATTGAGCTGGGAACCCGGGAGCTGACCTGGGAATGGCTGCCAGCCACTCTTCCCTCCCTCCCTGCACCCACCCCTTCCAGAGCCAGGCCAGGCTGGGGCCACCGGACCCTCCTTCCACCGTCCTCACCAATCACACCTGTCAGGCTACTTCCTGAAGTGCTGGGCTCTATCTCTAAGAACATCCAGTTCCCCTCACTGAGGCCTGCAGATCTCAGGTGCCTGAAGCGGGAGGGGTCTGTGCAGAGCAAGGTTAGCCCCACTGACCTTGGGTCAGGCAGAGCTGGCTTGCACTGGCCTCAGCCTCTCGGAAACCCTCCAGGGCTGGGAGTCCCCACCGTGTGTCCCAGGCTTGGCAGAGCCCATGTGTTTCCATGACCACAGTCAGCCTCGGTGTTGGACAGAGGCTGGGCTGTGGATGTGACGGTGGGGTCGGGTGGACCCTCGCCTTGGCTATGGGGAGGGGTCCCTTGGGGGTAGAAAATCAGAGGCCTGGAAAGGGTGTCAGTGACCCCATCACTCCACCTAGAGATGGGGAAGCCAAGGCCAGGAAGCGTAGGGTGGAGTGGATGTGAGGCTGGCCTGGGGCACCCAGTCCCAACTCCATGCCTGACCCCTGACCCCAATTGTCTCGCCTGCTTCCTGACTCCTGCTTAGGTGCACAGAAGCATCAAGAGAGAAGGGTGTGGAGAGCCGGCAGGCCCTCTGGGTCGCCTGGCACCTCTACTCCTGCCCTGTGCCCGTCAGGGTGTTGGGAGCCCACGGGAGCTGCCGGGAGGCCACTGCATGTCCCGTGGGCCTGCGCCAGGCTGCGCCTCCACCCTCAGTCTTCGGCCGCCCTCTCCCTCTCACCACTGCCTGTCTGTAACTCTGCCCCAGACACGGGCTGGGTGTGTGGGGCTCCCAGGCTCCCTCCAGTTCTTCTCCCTCTGACACTCACCAGCCACCCAAGCTGGAGCCCTGGCCACATGGCCATGCGCAGCAGCCTGGGCTCCTCTGGTGCAGTGCCCCGAAGCCCTCCCCAAGCTGGCTCCTCGCCCAGAAGGGCACTTCAGCCCTGGACCATCCTCCCCAGCCACTGCCTGCTGTCCCGGGCTGACGTCCCCGCCCACACCCAGTCTGCTGGTAGCTCTGAGCATGGCATGGGAGGGGCTTCAAGGCTGGGCTGTATCCTGGGACAGGCAGCCCAGGACCAGGCCAGGCTAGTGTGAGGAACCCCAGAGCCAGGTCGAGTCCTGGTAGAGCAGCCGTAGCTCAAAACCCCTGGCGCTCAGGCCATGCCAAGCTCAAATCCCTGGGGCCAGCCCTGAACTCACTCTTGACTGTGGGATCCCCACAGACCCATGCCGCAGGCTCCCCTGGCTTTCAGGTCCCCCTGGCCGTGGCGTCGGCCTCCCTGGGCTGCAGGAGCCCTGGCTTCTGCACAGAAACCCAAGGTTCACGCTTGCTCCTTGTGGCCCTGGAGCTGTTCACCACCAGATTCTGCTCATCAGGTGCGGGGTGGGCCTGGGCCAGGAAGGGCAACTCAGCTTCTCCGGATTAGCGGAGGCCTCCAAAGGGGCCTTGGCCAGGCGGTCCTGCTGCAGGGTGCTTGGACAAGCCAGCACTGTTTCTGGCTGTCACGGGGCGGGGGGTGGGGGTGGCTCCAGGGATGCTCAGTGCCCTGCAAGGCCCAGGATGTCCGTGGGTGATGCTTGAGAAGCCTGGTCTCCAGACACGGTGGGGGGAAGCCCTGCTGGGGCAGAGGTTGCTGTGCCCCGGTGGTAAGAGGCGTTCTCGGGACGCAAGAGGGCACTGCAGCCCAGGGGAGAGCAGGTATGGCCACGGGTGTGCAACTGCTGGCCGGACGGTCTGCTCAGCATGGCCAAAGTCCCAGAGTCCTGCGCAGCGGGAACCCAAGGTCCAAGGAGCAAGGCCACGGGACGGGCCTCAGAGGGCTTGTGAGACGGGACGTGTGAGCACATGTGTGTGTTCCAAGGGCCGTAGCTAGCGAGAGGGCGGTAAAGTGGATTGTGGGAAGATAAAGCTGGCAGCCTTTGCCGTCGGAGGTGGGTGAGAGCTTGGCTCTGCCCACTGGGGGGGTGGGGAGTTCTCCCTGCTCTCCCACCCACTGCTCCCACCCTTTATTTTCCCACCAGACTGGGCCTGGCCTTCAGCCCCTGGGGCAAGCCTGACCTGAAGTCCTTCTCTCAGCAGGGGCTGGAAGGCCAGTGCTCCCACCTCTGCTGGGGGTCAGGCAGGGCATGGAGTGGCCCCGGACAGGCCAGGAGAGGGACAAGGACCCCACACACTGGACATGAATGAAACGCACGCAAACACTTAACAGCTGTTGTGGGAGCAGCTACCATGCAGCCGTGCCCGGCTCGTTCCTCCAAGGGGACCCTGGCATGGGCCCACGGGCAGCGCCGCCTGCTCCCTCGGCAGTCAGGAGTGGCTCGGGGGTGGCGGTGTCTAAAGGGGCTGGTTGCCATGGCTACCATAGGGTTCCGAGGCCCGTCATCTGGTCCCTGCTTCAGCCAATCGGCGGCGGGAGCCCGAGCTGCAGCCCAGAGTCACGCTTCTGCCTCCCAGCCACACAGTGGCCAAGAGCAGGGACCTGCTTCCTGGAGTGGCTGAAAGTGCTCGGACGGACGTCCAAGCCCATCATGGCGGACAGCGGGACGGTGGGGCAGGAGCAGGCACACGGAGCCAGGCAGGTGAGGTAAGCCGGGCAGGCGGCCGGGCGGACAGGTGGGCGCGCCTCCTCTGCCCATTGTTCTCGCGGCTGCGGCCCTGCCCTTGGCCCGCCCCACCCTCGAGCACAGCCCACGCGCAGCGCCCGCACCCTCACCCCGAGACCCTCTCCGGGTGTCCCAAGGAAGGGTTGGGGAAGAGACAAAGGGAGCGGTGCGAGGCAGGACGAACCCCGCCGCACCACGGACCCCGAAACCGCCCTGGTGGGTCCTCCACGTCAGGTTTCACATAGAGGCAGCATCAAAGACCCCTGACCGATCCAGGCCGGCGTCCCAGCCACAGCTCCGGGGCTAGGCGACAGGCCATGTCAAGTCAGTGCCGTTTAAGCAGCATTTTTTCGAGAAGAAAAAAAAAAGCGATAAAAAGAAAAAAAAAAAACGTCCACCTATGACGGGAGCGGCCTGCCCAGATGGATCAGAAGCGCCAAATCCCATTACTCGGGACTTGAGGGACAGGCCCTGCAAGGGCAGCTGCGATTAAGAGCTTGTCAATGGAGTCTCCTTTGGAGATCAAAGCGGGGCGTGCTTGTGTGTGTGTGTGTGTGTGTGTGTGCAAGTGCACATGTGTGCGCGTGCATGCGTGTACGTGCAGGAGCAGACACTGTAGGTGACAGTAGAGAGGTCGTGCCCGCAGCACCGTGGGGCCCGTGTGTCACCTTCGTGGCCGTCTCCAGGTCGCTCATGTCCTTGCTACCGTGAGTGACAACTGGGGACCCGGCGGGAGGCCCAAGCCGGGCACCTGGTCCCAACACCCACACCCTTTGGAAGGCGGTCCAGAGGGCCTCCGCGTCTTCCTAGAGGCCATTCCTTCCCTGAGTTCTGCCCAGAGGAGGCCGGCAGGAGCCGTGCACGCGGGCCGAGGTGGGCCGAGCCGGGCGTGAGGACGGCCGTGGCTGTGTCTCCCCCCGGACCACGCCCTGCTGTCCACAGAGGTCTTGAGCTCTCAGTTGGCCTGGCAGGCGCGCCCTGGGGGTTCAGAGCTCCCGCCGACACGATTGTGAGGTTATTAGGTAAACTCTGAGAAGCAAATCTTTTAATCCACTGTGGCTAATCCAGTGCACTTTTGTTTGCCACGACAGACGCTGCAGCAACAAAGGGGCCAGGGGCCCGGCACGCACAATCACACCCTCAGAACTCGGCTGCGGCCGCGGGGTTCCTAGGCGGCTGACAGAGACATCTCGGGACAGCCGAGAGGGAGGCAGCGGAGGGCGCAGGTGGGCCGGGGGTGAAGGCGGCTGCCCGCCGGGCCCCGTGTCCTCACCTCCCATCCAGTGTCCCCTCGCCGGCCCGAGGGGCAGCTGCTGGGGAGAGTCGGGCAGAAGGACAGAGGAGTACCAGTGGTGGGGCACGGCAGTCTGGGGAGAGGCCTGTGGGATGGAAGCTCTCAGGGTCCGGAAGGGCGTTCGGTGAGGGAACAGCGAGGATAAGGATGGGTCACTGTGGCAGGGGCAGGAGTGCCCCAACAAGGACAGGAAGCGGCCTGAGGCTGCCTGCGGACGTGCGACTTCACCTGCTGCTTCCCGAAGTCAGTCTGAGGCTCCTCAGGGGCGTGGCCCCTGCACTTGGATGCCACCTTTTTTGGGAAAACCACATTGAGGTTGGGAAAGGCCGGTGGGCCCTTCCCTGTGCTTGAGATGTGCCTGGGACGCCAGACCTGGGCCACAGCCAGCCGAGGGCTGAATCCCGCCAGCCGGTCTGTCAGGGAGAGTCACACACCGACCTCTGGGGCTGTGAGGCCAGGTCAGGACGGTCACTTTGCCGAGGTGACACTGGCTCAAGGAGGTGCCTGCTTTGCCCAAGGCCACAGGCTGGCCCCAGACAAGGACGGGCACTCAGGTCTCCGGGGAGGCAGGTGTGGGGCTGGGCCCACCAGTCCCCTGATGTCTGTGGCTCCCAAGTGGGGAGGTGTTGGGTGCTGGCAAGCCGCTCTTCCCTCCTCCTTCCCTAGCCCCTGCGGGGAAGGTGGCCCGGCGGGTGGTCAGTGGCTCTTCTGACCCTCCAGGCAGGCCTACTTGACCATATCCTGGCATCTACCTGGCCCCAGTCCCAGCTCCTGGACCTCGTGGGGTCAGAACCCTTCAGAAAAGCAGCTCAAGAGGACTCCCTCAGGCCACCAGGAGGTGTGGACAGTACCCTGGGATGGAGGGGCTGCCTCTGGGGCCCACCAGCTGGCTGAGCTCCACCCTGCTGCCAATGCTTCTCTGTTGGCCTTGGCAGCCTGACCCTTGGCCCCTGGAGGCCAGGAGGGATGTGGGACTGTCAGGTCTGCTGGATGGGGCTGTACGCGGGTGACGTGGACGAGGGCAGCTCTGGGTTCTGCCCTAGGGAACGAGCATGGACCTCAAGCCAGTGGGGACAAGCACTGTGGCCATAGCAGCCGTTTTTTATTTTTCTTTTCTTTCTTTCTTTCTTTCTTTTTTTTTTATGAGATAGAATCTCGCTCAGTTGCCCAGGCTGGAGTGCACAGTCTTGGCTCACTGCAACCTCTGTCTCCTGGGTTCAAGCGATTCTCCTGCCTCAGCCTCCCGAGTAACTGAGATGACAGGCACTCGCCACCATGCCCAGCTAATATTTGTATTTTTTTTTTTTTTTTGAGAC
>PVKV010042379.1:0-10765 GCA_004027835.1 Alouatta palliata
CACGCCACCACGCCCAGCTAATTTTTGTATTTTTAGTAGAGACGGGGTTTCACCACGCTGACCAGGATGGTCTCGATCTCTTGACCTCGTGATCCACCCGCCTCGGCCTCCCAAAGTACTGGGATTACAGGCGTGAGCCACCGCGCCCGGCCTATTATTATTTTTTTAAGACAGGGTTTCACCATGTTGGTCAGGCTGGTCTTGAACTCCTGACCTCAGGTGATGCGCCCGCCTTGGCCTCCAAAGTGTTTGGATTACAGGCGTGAGCCACCATGCCCTGCCACCAAGCAATCTTTCAATCACTGTTGGCTATGATTAATTTTTGTGTAACACATGAATGGTAATTATCACCCCTTTTAAATACTTTTTAGACATACAGATCATCTTTATGCAGAAAATTCCCACTTCTCTCCTCAGGGATCACATCTCTTCTGAACCCCAGATAAATGTCTTCAATTGATTACTGCACACTTTCTCTCTGTATCATCCTCCATCATTCACATGAATCAAACTCAGTCCTCTGGCTGCCTCCTTTGGTCTTCCCTATTTCTGCTAAATACTTTCAGTGTTTATAGCTTTTTAGATGTAGTGTTGTCACCCCAAACCAAAATCAAACAACAAACAGCAGACATTTGTTATTTATTATGTGCCAGACACCGTGTTAAATCTGTATTGGATTACTTATATGTAATTCTCACAACAATTTTATGATATAGGTAGGGCCTATTATTACCTTAGTTTAGCAACTCTAGAAACTGATGCTTAAGGATGGTTAAATGACTTGTTGAAGTTTACGTAACTATGAATAATTAGTGACTCAGCCAAGAGTTACACTCACATGTTTTGAAAACAGACCCAAGCTCTTGGCCAGGCACAGTGGCTCACACCTGTAATCTCAGCACTTTGGGAGGTTGAGTTTGGCGGATCATGAAGTCAGGGGTTCAAGACCAGCCTGGCCAATATGGTGATACCTCGTCTCTACCAAAAATACAAAGATTAGCCAGGCATGGTGGCGCGCGCCTGTAGTCCCAGCTACTCAGGAGGCTGAGGCAGAAGAATTGCTTGAACCTGGGAGGCGGAGGTTGTAGCGAGCCGAGATTGTGCCACTGCACTCCAGCCTAGCGCCTGGTGACGGAGTGAGACTCTGTGTCAAACAAAACAAAACAAAACAAAAAAAACCATAGCTCTCCCCATATACCACTGTAATCTTTTTTCTTTTTTCTTTTTTTCCATTAAATTATGTGTGTGAGTGTGTGAGTGTGTGTGTTTTGTAGACAGGGGGTTTAATCATGTTGCCCAGGCTGTTCTGGAACTCCAGAGCTCAGGCAATCCGCCTGCCTCAGCCTTCCAAAGTGATGGGGTTATAGGTATGAGTTACTGAGCCCGGCCCCAGTGTAATCTTAAATAAATGGGTCATCTCTTTTAGTCTGTTTCTCTGTAAAGTGAGCTAAGTTTTGTATTTTTAGTAGAGATGGGGTTTCCCCATGTTGGTCTGGTTGATCTTGAACTCCTGACCTCATGCTCTGCCTCGGCCTCCCAAAGTGCTGGGATTACAGGCATGAGCCACTGCGCCCAGCCCTCAACAGTTTTATTGAGTCCTAGAATGTTAAGACGATTCTCATGTCACTGTCCTATTTAATGGCTTCCCATTAACCACAGTTTAAGGTCTAAACTTCTTTTTGTTTTTTTGAGATGGAGTCTCTCTCTATCGCCCAAGCTGGAGTGCAGCAGTGCAATCTCGGCTCACTGCAACCTCCACCTCCTGGGCTTAAGCAATTCTCTGCCTCAGCCTCCCAAGTAGCTGGGATTACAGGCGTGTGCCACCACCTCCAGCTAATTTTTTGTATTTTTAGTAGAGATGGGGTTTCACCATCTTGGCCAGGCTGGTCTTGAACTCCTGACCCCATGATCCACCTGCCTGGGCCTCCCAAAGTGCTGGGATTACAGGTGTGAGCCACCACGCCTGGCAGGTGTCAACTTCTTAGACCAGCGTTCAAGGGTTGTCACTCTGGTGTTTTGCCCCTTCTGATGCACAGGATTCTGATTCCCTTGTGTGATCTCTTTATGAACACAGCCATGCTTTTCCCCGTCTCTTTCATTTTAACGTTTTTGAGATGAGTCTTGCCCTGTCACTCAGGCTCACTGCTCGCTTGAAATCCTGGGCCCAACTGATCCTCCCACTTCAGCCTCCTCTGAGTAGCTTGGCCTACAGGCATGTGCCACCATGCTCAGCTAATTGAAAACATTTTTTTTCCCCTTTTTGGAGTGACAGTATTGTTACCGGAAAGGGGTCCTGATCCAGATCCCAAGAGAGGGTTCTTGGATCTCGTGCAAGAAAGAATTCGAGGCAGAAAAAAAATAAAAAATAAAAACATAATTCCAGGCTAGCCCATAAAGTGGAAGCAAGTTTATTAAGAAAGTAAAGGAGTAGGCCGGGCGCGGTGGCTCACGCCTGTAATCCAAGCACTTTGGAGGCCAAGGCGGGCGGATCACCTGAGGTCGGGAGTTCAAGACTAGCCTGACCAACCTGGTGAAACCCTGTCTTAAAAAAAAGAAAGTAAAGTAAAGGAGTAAAAGAATGGCTACTCTACATGTAGCCGGAGGGCTGCTGGTTGGCTATTTTTATGGTTATTTCTTGATTATATGCTAAACAAGGGGTGGGTTGTTTGTGAGTTTTCTGGGAAAGGGATGAGCAATTTTCCCCCCTCCCCCAACTGAGGGCACCTCCCCTTTTTAGACCATACAGGGTAACTTCTGATCATTTCCATGGAATCTGTAAACTGCCAAGGTGCTGGTGGGAGTGTCTTTTAGCATGTGAATACATTATAATTAGCATATAATGAGCAATGAGGGCGACCAGAGGTCACTTTTGTTGCCATCTTGGTTTTGGTGGGATTTGGCCAGTTTATTTACCACTGTTTGATCACCAAGGTCTTTGTGATCCGTATCACCTGTAGATCTTCTTCTGTTTTTTTTTTTTTTTGAGAAGGAGTCTCACTCTGTCACCCAGGCTGGAGTGCAGTGGCCTAATCTTGGCTCACTGCAACCTCTGCCTCCCAGGTTCAAGCAATTCTCCTGCCTCAGCCTCCTGAGTAGCTGGGGTTAACGAGCGTGTGCCACCATGCCCGTCTAATTATTTTTGCATTTGTAGTGGAAACAGGGTTTTACTATGTTGGCCAGATTGCTCTTGATCTCCTGACTAAGGGTAATCCACCCCCTTCTGCCTCCCAAAGTGCTGGGATTACTGGGAAGAGCCACCATGCCCGGCCCTTGTGTCGATTTTCTATCTCATCCTTGACTAAGAATGCCTAGCCTCCTGGGAATGTAGAGTAGGTCTAAGCCTCATTTTACCCAGCCCCTATTCAAGATGGAGTTGCTCTAGTTCGAAGGCCTCTGACAGTGTCTCATTGTACTGTGCAGGCTGGTCTGCAGCTCCTGGCTTCGAGGGATCCTTTTGCCCCAGCCTCCCAAAGTGCTGGGATTACAGGTGAGAGCCACCATAACTGGCCCTTTCCCCCATCTCTAATTCCTGGGAACCACTAAACTAGTCTATCCTCTATGTCTATATTTTTGTTATTAATATTTCACAAATGTTAAATAAATGCAAGAATACAATATGTAACTTTTTATGATGGGCCCTTCTTCAGTCAGCATAATTCCCTTGAAATCTATCCAAGGAATTATGTATATTGCATGTATTAATGTTTGTTACCTTTCTTCTATTGTTGAGTAGCATTCCACAGTATGGATGTAGCACAGTTTGTTTAACCATTCACATGATGAAAGACATTTGTGTTGTTTCCAGTTTTTGGTTATTAAAAATAAAGCTGCAAGGAACATTTGTGCACAGGTTTTTGTGTGAACAGAGCGTAAGTTTTCTTTTCTGTTGGGTAAACGCTCAAGAGTGCAATGGCTGGGTCATATGGCAAGCACATGTTTAGTTTTATAAGAAATTGTCAAACTTTTTCGGAGTGGCTGTACAATTTTACATTTCCTGCCAGTAATGTGGATCCAGTTTCTTTACCTCCTTAACACCATTCGGTATGTCACTACTTTTCATTTTAGCATTCTGATAGGCATGTAGTAATAGCTGATTTGGTTTTAATTTGAATTTCCCTAGTGGTTAATTATGTTGAACATCTTTTCATGTGCTTTCTTGTCTCTGTATAGCCTGTTCAATGAAATGTCTATTCATGTCTTTTGTCCATTTTCTAATTGGATTTTTTTAACCTGTTGAGTGTTCAGAGCTGTTCAAATATTCAAACCTTGAAACAAAGACAAGGCCTTTATCCGATATGTGGTTTGCAAATTTTTTCCTCTGCTCTAGCTTGTTTTTACATCTTCTTCAAAAGGTCTTTCACAGGGCAAAGGTTTTAAATTTCTTTTCTGCCAGGCACTGTGGCTCATGCCTGTAATTCCAGCATTTTTCGAGGTCAAGGTGGACGGATCATCTGAGGTCAGGAGTTCAAGACCAGCCTCACCAAAATGGTGAAACCCTGTCTCTACTAAAAATACAAAAATTAGCAGGGTGTGGTGGCACACACCTGTAGTCCCAGCTGCTCGGGAGGCTGACACAGAAGAATTGCTT
The DNA here is from genome assembly GCA_004027835.1 of Alouatta palliata. Classification (NCBI taxonomy): domain Eukaryota; kingdom Metazoa; phylum Chordata; class Mammalia; order Primates; family Atelidae; genus Alouatta; species Alouatta palliata. The sequence continues at coordinate 4,589 of PVKV010042379.1, forward strand.
GAACCTGGGAGGCAGAGACTGCAGTAAGCCGAGATCACACCAAGGTGCTCCAGCCTGGGCAATATAGCAAGACTGTGTCTCACTTAATCAATAAATGCTGGGGTGGCTCACCCCCATAAAGCCACGGCATTCCAGCCTGGGCGACAGACCAAGACTTCGTCTAAATAAATAAATAAATAAATGCCGGGCACAGTGGCTCACACCTGTAATCCCAGCACTTTGGTAGGCCAAGGCGGATGGATCACTTGAGGCCAGGAGTTCGATACCAGCCTGGCCAACATGGGGAAACCCCATCTGTACTACAAATACAAAAATCAGCCAGGTGTGGTGGCACACGCCTGTAGTCCCAGCTACTTGGGAGGCTGAAGCATGAGAGTTGCTTGAACTCATATGGCAGAGTTTGCAGTGAACAGAGATTGTGCCACTGTGCTCCAGCCTAGGTGACAGAGCAAAACTTGGTCTCAAAAAAAGAAAAAAAGAAATTTTATTTATTTATTAGAGACCGAGTCTGGCTCTGTTGCCCAGGCTGGAGTACCTTGGCGCGATCTTGGCTCATCGCAACCTCTGCCTCTGGGGTCCGAGCAATTCTGGTGTGTCAGCCTCCCGAGTAGCTGGGACTACAGGCGCACGCCACCACTCCAGTCTAATTTTTGTATTTTGAGTAGTGACGGAGTTTCACCATGTTGCCCAGGCTGGTCTCAAAATCCTGAGCTCAAGTGATCCTCCCGCCTCCCTCCCTCCTCACTCCTGCCTCTGCCTCCCAATGTGCTGGGATTAGGGGCGTGAGCTACCTCACTAGGCCAAAAGTTTTAAATTTCAGAAAGATTCAATTTATCAACCCTTTCCTTTTATAGATTGGGCTTTTGGTATTGTCTAAAAATTCTTTGCCTAGCTGTAGGTCCCAAGGATTTTTGTTTTTATTTTATTTTATTTTATTTATTTATTTTTTGAGACGGAGTTTCGCTCTTGTTACCCAGGCTGGAGCGCAATGGCGCCATCTCGGCTCACCACAGCCTCCGCCTCCTGGGTTCAAGCAATTCTCCTGCCTCAGCCTCCCGAGTAGCTGGGACTACAGGCATGTGCCACCATGCCCAGCTAATTTTTGTATTTTTAGTAGACGGGGTTTCACCATGTTGACCAGGATGGTCTTGATCTCTTGACCTCGTGATCCACCCGCCTCGGCCTCCCAAAGTGCTGGGATTACAGGCGTGAGGATTTTTGTTTTTAACTTTTTTTCCCCATTAGTGGTTTATTTTACATTTAAATCTATGATTCGAGTTAATTTTGTATAAGATGTGAGTTTTAGGTTGAGGTTATTTGGTCTATATTTGTCCAATTGCTCCAGCATCATTTATTGAAAAGGCTCCTGATTCCATTTTTGTACCTTTCCTCGTTCATTTCCCCTTAAGAGCAGTGAGAATTTTTTTTTTTTCCTGAAAACGTTTATCAGTGATGATGTCACGGCTTGTGCAAATCTGTATTGGTATCTCACAACATAAGATTTGGCTCTGGCCCGGAGCGGTGGCTCACGCCTGTAATCCCAGCACTTTGTGAGGCCAAGACAGACGTATCAAGGGGTCAGGAGATCGAGATCACCTTGGCTAACACTGTGAAACCCCGTCTCTACTAAAAATATAAAAATTAGCCAGGCGTGATGGTGCGGGCCTGTAGTCCCAGCTACTCGCGAGGCTGAGGCAGGAGAATTGCTTGAACCTGGGAAGCAGAGGTTGTAGTGAGTGGAGATCCTGCCATTGCACACCAGGCAGAGTGACAGAGCCAGACAATGTCCAAACAAGTGAATAAGTAAGCAGGTAAGAAATCAATGGCCAGCCATGGCAGCTCACGCCTGTAATCCCAGCACTTTGGGAGGCCGAGGTGGGTGGATCACTAGGTCACAAGTACGAGACCAGCCTGGCCAACATGGTGAAACCCCATCTCTACTAAAAATACAGAATTAGCCGGGCATGGTGGCAGGCCCCTGTAGTCACAGCTACTCGGGAGGCTGAGGCAGGAGAATCGCTTGAAACCGGGAGGTTGCAGTGAGCCAAGACCACACCACTGCACTCCAGCCTAAGCCACAGAGCAAGACTGTCTCAGGAAAAAAGATTTGGCTCTATTCTAACCGTGTTTTCTGCCACTCGATGCGCACCGTAATACCTGGCTCTCAGAGAATCACTGGGCTTGCCCCCTCACTTCAGGCAGGTCTATTCTACTATCACTTCCTCAGAGATTTCCCTGGCATTCTCGTCATAGCACTTACATAATATGATCTATTACATATTAATTTGCTTATTTGTTTCGTTTTCCTATACTCCCATCCCTCCCAGAAGCTACAAAAGAGTATACTGTTGTATCTATTGGGCCTAGAATACTGCGTGCACATAGTAGGTGCTCAATAAACAATATATTGCTTGACAAGCTAGAAGAGGTGAATAAACACAAAGCGGGAGCGAAGTCTACTTCTAGGTCAGGCGCTTTTTGGACTTCATGCAACGCGTGAGCGCCACCTCTAGGGAAGCCAATTTGATCGCGAACGAAGGAAGTGAGTCAGACAACCCGGGGGTGGAGGGAAGAACGCACCCAGCTAACCGGAAGGGCCTGAAGAAGCCAGCGCCGGAAGTTAAACAGCAGAAAGTTGTTCCCTAGATTGACTGCCTACTCCCAAGAGGAAGCGTGGACAGGCGGTGTTCGGCAAAATGGGCTCTCCGGCAGCGGATCTGCGTAGAAGCGTTCCGTGCGTACAAGTGCTACCAACCACGTGGGGCCCGGGCGCTTTTCGGGTGCTGGCGGCTGCAGCCGGAGTTCAAGCCCAAGCAGCTGGAGGGGTAAGAGGAGTTCGGGATTCTGAGAGGAAAGGGAAAGGAGTGGAATCGCGGGAGAAGGGGAGGTGAGGCGGCTTAGTGAAGAGGAGAGTTCAGTTCTGAGAGGCGGCGAGGAGGATCTGATGGGAGGAGGGGCAGGGAGCTCCTGTGGACAGGTGCAGACAGGTCGGCGCAAGTCCCACGCCACGTGGACTCGCCCTTGTCGGTGGCCGCCTTTCTTGTCAGGCCGCGACGACAGGGCTGTGCCTTATTTGTCTCTGTGGAGTGCAGTGCCGGGCACGGAGTTGGCACTCAGTAGGTGCTTGCTGAATAAATGACGCGTGTGTGTGTCATTCATTTAGCAGGCACTGAGTGCTTACTGTTGTGTCACTGGGATCGATGCAGAGAGATTTTTAGAGGCTATTTCTGGTGCTTTATCCCTATTTTCTTTTTTTAATTGGTGCTGGACAATCTATGCTTGCCCCGAGCCCCATCGAGGGATTCTCCACAGTCTTTGGGATTTCTCTCGCTCTCTTTTTTTTTTTTGGAAGTTGCAGGGCGATGCTCATTTAAGACATTTTCTTTGCTGTTATTGACTGCTAGTCCCTGTGGCTAGGTACCATAGACCTGCACAGGAGTAAACCAGCTTGGTATGCAGGCCAGAGACCGGTGGGGAGGCAAACAGGCAAACAGAGAATTGGACTACAGTGCTAAGATGCTGTAAGAAGAGGTTAACTAGAGGACAGGAAGGTGGGGCCAAGGGGTGGTGCTGCCGTCTACTTTAGGGATTGTCTTTCAAGTCGAGGGGCCTCCTATCTCAAGCTGTGATACAGGGTAGGTTATGAGCCCAGTCTTCCGTAAGATGAAGATCTGAAATAGGTGCTCTCTAGGCTTCCTTTCAGTATGATGCCCCGTATCAGATATTACTGTCTTTAGTTCTCCCACACCCCACTGTTTATTGACTACTCAAAATATTCCTTGCATAAGGTGTAGCATACATTACAAGAATGGATTAATGGGTTAGGAATTCTGGGTTTTGGCTTTCATTCTGATTCAAACTATTATTTCACACTACCTTGTACCAGACATCACTTTCACATTAGTAAAACTTTTATCAGTGTAGTTTTCCCCAAGCTGGATTCTTGAGAAAGATAGTGCCTTGTTTTTACATCCCGTATCTTAGTTCCACCACAGTGTTTGTTACACAGTAGATGCTTAAAAGAAGCTTATTGGCTGGGTGATGTGGTTCATGCCTGTAATTCCAGCACTTTGGGAGGCCGAGGTGGGCAGATCACAAGGTCAAGAGATCGAGACCATCGTGGCCAACATGGTGACATCCTGTCTCTACTAAAAATGCAAAAATTAGCTGGGCATGGTGGGCACCTGTAGTCCCAGCTACTCGGGAGGTTGAGGCAGGAGAATCGCTTAAACCCAGGAAGTGGAGGTTGCAGTGAGCCGAGATCGTGCCATTGCACTCCAGCCTGGTGACAGAGCGAGATTCTGTCTCAAAAAAAAAAAAAAAAGCTTATTAAATCAAATGGGGACCAGGCACGAAGCTCATACCTGTAATCCCAGCACCTTGGAAGGCTGAGGCGGGCGGATCACTTGAGGTCAGGAGTTGAGACCAGCCTGGCCAACATGGTGAAACCCCATGTCTACTGAAAAAGAAAAAATACAAAAATTAGCTGGACATGGTGGCACGTGCCTGTTGTCCCAGCTACTTGGGAGGTTGAGTTGGGAGAATTGCTTGAACGTGGGAAGTGGAGGTTATAGTGAGCCAAGATCACGCCACTGTTCTCCATCCTGGGTGACAGAGCAAGACCCCGACCCCCCCCAAAAAAAAAATCAGGCTAGGTGCCGTGGCTCATGGCCTTAATCCCAGCACTTTGGTAGGCTGAGGTAGATGGATCACTTGAGGATAGGAGTTTGAAACCAGCCTGGGCAACATGGTGAAACTCCATCTCTTAAAAAAACAAATAAAAATAAAAAAAAAATAAATCAAATGGGATAGATATTACAGTCCTTGCTTTTTAACTGGGATTCCCCACTTTGACATATTAGTTCATTGATGAGAGGACTGGGGAGGAATTGGGTTTTTACCAGAGGGAGACCTGGAGCTGACCTGACAGATTTAAAGCAGCTTTATGGGATAATCCGCTTGAGAAGGATGACAATGTAGGCGAGGGATTCAGTGCTGTTTCATTCCTCTACCTGCCTACCCCCAGGACCATGGCCAACTGTGAGCGTACCTTCATTGCAATCAAACCAGATGGGGTCCAGCGGGGTCTTGTGGGAGAGATTATCAAGCGTTTTGAGCAGAAGGGATTCCGCCTTGTTGGTCTGAAATTCATGCAAGTAAGTGGACTTTATTGTTCCCATTTTGGTTCCTTTGTAGTATAAGAGAACGCTGTGATTAACCTGCTTCTCCCTACCTTTCTTACTTAAACTTCTCCATGGTAGAGTGGACACAAATGTCTTGAGAACTGGAAATTCCTCAGTGCCCTAGCGTTGGGCTACATCTTGGAACAAACCAAGTTATTTAGGATTTTCCGAAGTAGTCTCTGTAATATGAGGTGCATTGCTAAGGGAAACGCAGTGCAGAGTTCCACATATGACTGCACCTCTGTAATTTCTGATTCAGAGCTGAGCATGTTTTTCTTGGTCTTGAGCTTCCTGAGCAGGTGATTTTAGAAAGATTTTTTCCCCCTTTGAGACTTACCATCATCTTACCATCATCAATTACTAGACACTAATAAATGCTTAGTGTCTAGCATATATTAGGTACCATAGGAGCTTGTGGAGGAAAACTATGTTTTGCTTTTGGGGAGGTTCTTCTGAATTAGGAGAAAGCAGATGCACCTGCAAGCTACTTACAAAGCAATCTTTTGATAAATGTAAAGGATGGATTGACCAAGAAACCTTCTTCAAACAGATTCCAGAGATAGGAATTCAAATTCTTGGCTGGGCGAGATGTGGCGGCTCACGCCTGTAATCCCAGAACTTTGGGAAGCCAGGGCGGGCTGATCCCTTGAGGTCAGGACTTGCAGACCAGCCTGGCCAACATGGCAAAACCCTGTCTCTACTAAAAATACAAAAATTAGCCGGGTGTCAGGGCGGGTGCCTGTACTCCCAGCTTCTTGGGAGGCTGACTGAGACATAAGAATTGTTTGAACTCGAGGCTGGGCGCGGTGGCTCACGCCTGTAATCCCAGCACTTTGGGAGGCCGAGGCGGGTGGATCACGAGGTCAAGAGATCGAGACCATCCTGGTCAACATGGTGAAACCCTGTCTCTACTAAAAATACAAAAATTAGCTGGGCATGGTGGCACGTGCCTGTAGTCCCAGCTACTTGGGAGGCTGAGGCAGGAGAATTGCTT
>PVKV010042380.1:0-10764 GCA_004027835.1 Alouatta palliata
TTTAGTAGAGATGGGGTTTCATGATGTTGGCCAGGCTGGTCTCAAACTTCTGGCCTTGAATGACTTGCCCATCCCCCCACTCAGCTTCCCAAAGTGCTGGAATTACAGGTGTGAGCCTTCACACCTGGCCTTAGGTTTTTTTTTTTTTTTTTTTTTTGAGACAGAGTTTTGCTCTTGTTACCCAGGCTGGAGTGCAATGGCGCGATCTCGGCTCACCGCAACCTCCGCCTCCTGGGTTCCAGCAATCCTCCTACCTCAGCCTCCCGAGTAGCTGGGACTACAGGCATGTGCCACCATGCCCAGCTAATTTTTGTATTTTTAGTAGAGACAGGATTTCACCATGTTGACCAGGATGGTCTCGATCTGTCGACCTCATGATCCACCCGCCTCGGCCTCCCAAAGTGCTGGGATTACAGGCGTGAGCCACCGCGCCCGGCCTTGTTTTGTTTTTTTTTTTTTTGGAGACAGAGTCTTACTCTGTCATCCAGGCTGGAGTGCAGTGGCGCGATCTCAACTCACTGCAACCTCTGCCTGCCGGATTCAAGCGATTCTCCTGTCTCAGTTTCCTGAGTAGCTGGGATTACAGGTGCCCACCACTATGCCCTGTTAATTTTTTTTTTTTTTTTTGAGACGGAGTTTCGCTCTTGTTACCCAGGCTGGAGTGCAATGGCACAATCTTGGCTCACCGCAACCTCCGCCTCCTGGGTTCAAGCAATTCTCCTGCCCCAGCCTCCCGAGTAGGTGGGACTACAGGTACGTGACACCATGCCCAGCTAATTTTTTTTGTATTTTTAGTAGAGACAGGGTATCACCATGTTGACCAGGATGGTCTCGATCTCTTGACCTCGTGATCCACCCGCCTCGGCCTCCCAAAGTGCTGGGATTACAGGCGTGAGCCACCGCGCCCGGCTATGCCCTGTTAATTTTTTTGTATTTTTAGTAGAGACAAGAGTTTCACCATGTTGGCCAGGCTGGTCGCGAACCTGCTGACTTTGTGATTCACCTGCCTCAGCCTCCCAAAGTGCTAGGATTACAGGCGTGAGCCACTGCGCCTGGCCAGGTTTTTTTTTTTTTTTTTTTTTTTTAACTTGTGCTTTTGGCGCATATTGCTTAGTGCAAGACCACAAAGATTTGCTCCTATGTTTTCTTTGAAGAGTTTTAGCTCTTAAATTTGGATCTATTATTCATTTTGAGTTAATTTTTGTATATGGTGTGAGGTAGGTCCAACTTCATTCTTGTGCATGTGAACATCCAACACCATTTGTTGAAAAATGTTCTTTCCTCATGGAATTGTGTTAGTATCCTGGGCTTCAGATACTAAACAGGCAACCCTTGGCCTCTTCTGAACCCTGCAGATATATTTTTCACCCAAGAAAATTTGGATTTTGAGACCCATTCTCTTGGATAACTATGTTGATGAGAAGTGAACATATATAGACGTCATTTTGTAATGGAAGCCCAGTACAACACCTGTGATTATGTTCTGTACGTGACTACAAATAGTGTAAACCATGGCCAGTTCCTGTTTTCCTACCACTTGTCAACTTGGAGCTGCTGCATTTTCATTCCAACAAGATTGTGTTTTACATTGATGTGATCGAAGTCCCTCTGCAGGGTACCTCTGGGTTCCTTCACAATCAATACCTGTGTGTTTCTTCAGAACGGTGTTGACATTTTCTGGAATGTCAACAGTCTGATTGCTGAGAATTGTTTCATTCTTGCAGTAGATGTGGCAAAGCTTCAACTGTTATTGTTGAATTGTCTGTTTCTCACTTCAGTTCTGTCAGTTTATGCTTAATGTCCTTTGGGGCTCTGTTAGGTGCTCTAGTTTTAATTTTGTTGCACAATATGGATTGCATTCTCAGTATGTGAATACTGTTGATAACTAAATAAAACCATGTGTCTGTCTCATGTGCTGTGACCAATAAGTAGAATTTGTTTTGATATGACTTAGATGCTTAAAAGATTTTCAGTTCTATCGATAGTAAATTGTCATGTCTGGATTACATTAAGAAGCCCTTGTCTTTGAGAAGGCTCTTGACTTCAGTGGGACTGTGGTTCATTATAAGTGTCTGTGTGTATGTGAGGCACAGTGAACTGCAGCTCTTTAAACATGGCTGAGATAAAGTACTTAAATAATCACTTTGTCAGTATATTTTTATTGAGCGTAAAGGGTAGATGATAGTGTAATATTTCTTGACTATCCCTGGAAGAATTTATGTCAGTAACTATTAACAGAGTCTACCTTTTACACAACCAAGTCTTAAACTATATCTGGCTTGACAGGAAGAAGCAAATAGGTAAATATCTGTTACATTTTATGGATATTATTTTTCTATGCCTCCCTCCCTCCCTACACAGGCAGTTGGATCATGTAGTGGCACGATATGAGCTCACTGCAGCTTCGACCTTTATGGCTGAAGTGATACTACTTTCTCAGCCTCTTAACCTCTCCAGCAGGTGGGACTATAAATGCGCACCACCATGCCTGGCTAATTTTTGTGTTTTTTGTACAGTCAGGGTTTCACCATATTGCCCAGGCTAGTCTTGAACTCCTGGACTCAAGCATTCTGCCCTCTTTGGCCTCCCAAAGTGCTGGGATTACAGTCCTGAGCCACCATACCTGGCCAGTGAATGTTATTTCCTTTTAATCTTCACAAATGACAGTTTGAGGTGGGAGGTGGTGTTCTTACTTTACAGATGAGGAGATTGAAACCCAGACTCCAGAGATTTATTAATTTGGCTAAGGTCACTGGTAAATTATCTTTTTGTTCTCTGTCATTCTTTTAACAAATATACCAGGCTTTGAAGATGCAGCTATGACCCAGTTAGACACTTGCCCTCATGAAGTGACTTGTCTGGTAGAGTACTTTTACTGATACTTCTTTGAGCTGTATTTCATGTAGTAGTAATGTATATTTGTATAATTCTTTATGAAATATTTCTGCATTATCATCTACTTTTCTAATCCTTACTGCAGTCCTATGACCCAGATTGGTTAGATATTATTGATATTATCCCCATTTGAAAGTAGGTAAACTGATACTTCGGGTTATTAAAGTCATATAGTTAGTAAATGGCTGAACCAGTACACAAACCCAGATCATCTGGCTCCAGCAATGCTGCACTTTTTCCATTACACCACATTGTCCATGATTTCACATGAAACTATAAGCCTAGATCACCAAGAGTGATATCCTGGAAAGTAACCAGTCTAGTGGCACTTAGCAAAGGACAGTCCAACCAGGCAGGGTGTGTGGAAAAAGAATAAAATCCAGAGACCGAAAAGCTGTATCTAGTGTGGGGAAATGAACTTACTGTTGAATAACGGTAGGGAGAAGAAATGCTTTGGAGAGAGACTAAAACATGAAGAATATTAAACGGACATGGCCTTAGCAGCACGTAGGCGGGCTTAGGACACAGTAATTGCCAGGGCACTTTTTTTTTCTAGGACAAACACCTGAAACACGGTGAATTTAAGATGAAGATACCCAAACAACATCAGACTCTGTACAGAGTTACATGCTGCTGCAAATCAGGGTGTAATCTTAGAGAAGGGGATTGCTTTGTTTTACATTGATTACTTTAGCTACTTTCATGCATATTCAGAGATGGCAATCTGTAAAAACATTTGAGTTGGCTGGGCGTGGTGGCTCACGCCTGTAATCCAAGCACTTTGGAGGCCAAGGCGGGGGCGGATCACCTGAGGTTGGGAGTTCAAGACCAGCCTGACCAACATGGTGAAACCCCGTCTTAAAAAAAAAAAAACTTGAGTGCTTTTTCTGTGTAAAAGCACTTTTAGGCATTGTGGGAGTGATTCAAGGTAAGTTTGACACCATCATTACCCATAAGAAGTGCGTAATCTAGTAAGGAGATTTTGCTACGTTCAAATATGCTGGTTTATCCAGAGTCTATTGTGTATAAGACCCTCTACCAAGTATTTAGGAGACAAGAGTACATAAGTCAGAAATTGCTCCTAAGCCTTTGGCTTATACTCTCCATTGCTTAGAGGGTATATGTTACCTCCTTCCCTTAAATCTAAGTAGTTGCAAACCGTTTAAAGTTTGTAAGACTTGAAATTGTCTTGGCAGAAGAGTAGTCAGTACTGCCACCCTTATGATCTGGCCACAAACAAAATCTGACAGCCTATGGGTCAGAGTATAGGTGTCATACTAGAAAATATTTGCATCATATTTAACAGTCAAAGGATTAACTATATGTGTAAAGACTGACAAGTCATTAAGGAAAAATGCAAACATCATAACAGAAGAAAATGGACAAAGAATTTGAACAGGTCATAGAATGGGAAATTCAGAAGACTAAAACAGTAAAAATATATGTTCAATCTTACTGTTTATCAGGAAAATGATTCCATAATGAAATATTATTTCTGCCTCTCATTGACAAAAATAAAAGTAATGGCAAATTTAAGTAATAAGACATTTTTGAGTACTTTCTGAACCATAGACAAAACAATCCACAGCAATCCTGTGAGGCAGGGACTATTATTATTACTGTTTTGTTGATAAGGGACTTGAGGCACAAGAGTAGAGTAACTTGTCCAAAGTCAGACATCTCGTGCTTGTTGAACTCCCATTTGAACTCAGGCAGTCAGTCTCTGCAGCCTACACTCTTTTTTGTTGTTGCCTAAGCTGTACTCGAACTCCTGGGCTCAAACAGTTCCCCCACCTTAGCCTCCTGAGTACCTGGTACTACCCGGCACAGTTTAGAGCCTGCACTCTTAATCACGAGAGCAATGTCCTTGTCTGGGTTGGCTATTATTATGCTGTGTACCTAGCCTCTAGAACAGTGTGTAGCAGAAAGAAAACATTTAAATATTTGTTGAATGAATGGATACAGGTAATTAATTTTTAAAATGAAAGCATATTAGGCACATCATTTTGGAGGGTAATTTGTCATATCGAAAAAGATACACATTAATGACTCAGTAATTCTGCATCTTTTTTTTTTTTTTTTTTTGAGACAGAGTCTCACTCCATCACCAGGCGCCAGGCTGGAGTGCGGTGGCGGGACCTCGGCTCACTGCAACCTCCACCACCCGGGTTCAAGCAATTCTCCTGCCTCAGCCTCCCGAGTAGCTGGGACTACAGGCGTGCACCACCACGCCCAGCTAATTTTTTTGTATTTTTAGTAGAGATGGGGTTTCACCATGTTGACCAGGATGGTCTCGATCTCTTGACCTCGTGATCCGCCCGCCTCGGCCTCCCAAAGTGCTGGGATTACAGGCGTGAGCCACCGCGCCCGGCCGTTCTGCATCTTAATATTTATCTTCTAACACACACAGATGCATTCATACACATGTCTAAGGAGGTATGTACAAGGGTGTTAATGGGAACATTCTTGTAATCGTGGAAAAATAGGGGAAAATGTAAATGCCTATTAGTGCTTTGTATAACTGATAAATAACAGGAAAACTATGATATGGTTATATTATAGAATTCTGCATGTAAAATTAATACAAAGTAGTTGTAATCCCAGCTTCTCGGGAGGCTGAGGCACAAGAATTGCTTGAATGTGGGAGGCAGAGGTTGCAGTGAACTGAGATTGTGCCACTGCACTCCAGCCTGGGCGATGGAGCCAGACTCCATCTCAAAACAAAGTAGTTTATCTGGAAAGATATCTAGGTTATATTATTGAGTGAGAAAAACATGTTATAGAGCCTTTCCTTCTAAAATAGTTTCTAGATGATGAAAGAGTGAAGCAAACAAAAGTAACCATGAAAATAGCATAGAAAATATAGGTGAATATGTTCATAATATTGGTATAAAAAGGCTTTTTCTAAGCATGATGTGAAATGCAGAAGCCAAAAATGAAGATTGATGAATTTGACTACATAAAATGGAAGACCTTCATATCAGAAAAAGACTCACTCAAACATTAAACTGAGACTTAGATTTTAAACATGATACATATAAAGAATATTTGGCGGCTGGGCGCGGTGGCTCATGCCTGTAATCTCAGCACTTTGGGAGGCCAAGGCGGGTGGATCACCTGAGGTCAGGAGTTCAAGACCAGCCTGGCCAACATGGGGAAATCCTGTCTTAAAAAAAAAAAAAAAAAGGATTGAAGAATGCAACCAAACGTAGACAGACTTTTTGGCCAGGTGTGGTGGCTCACACCTGTAATCCAAGCACTTTGGAGGCCAAGGCAGGCGAATCATCTGAGGTTGGGAGTTCAAGACCAGCCTAACCAACATGGTGAAACCCCGTCCTAAAAAAAAAAACAAGAATATTTGTAGGCAATTTGCAGAAAGGTCAATAAACATATGAAAGATATAAATAGATGTTTAGCTTTTCTTCATAATGAAAAATACGAATTACAAAATCAAGTTCCATTTACTACCTGTGAGATTGGTAGAAGATCGATTTTATTCAGTAATGATAAGAGCATGGAAAAAAAAAATATTGTATATACCCCTTTGAGGAAATAAACAATATGTTTGGTGGAAAACTTGGCAATATTTATTAAATTTTAAAATGTGCACTACCTCTCTCTCAAACTTTGCTTTTAGAGATTATTGCACGTTAAAGGGTAAAGATACAGGTACAAGGATATTCATTATATTGTTGATATGCATAAAAGCATGGAAGCAATCTAAATGCTTATTGATAGGGATAAGAGCTAAATTGTAGTACTATACATCTATTTAATGGAATGCTATTTAGCTATTTAAAAAGAGCAAGTCTAGATGTACATGCATGACTTATACTGCACTTTGTAGTGCATCAGCATATAGCATTATGTTGATTATAATGCTATGCTAAATAGCATGTATGAATATATTATATAACAATAGACATGTGTATATTTTTAAAATCCATGGTAATAACCTGTTAACCTATACCTCTCTCCCTGTTCTGCAGTGCTTACTGCCGTCTGTAGTGGGATTATTAATAAATTCAGACATACCATAGTGTTTATATGTTATTAAACCATATTTTTTTCTTTTCCTTGTTTCTTTCTCTTTTTCTTTGCAAAATAGTGAACACAACTTCTAGCTCATGGAAGCATTTTTATGCTGCAAATATTTCTAAAGGGTGAAAAGAGGCAAAAGAGGAATGTTTCCAAATATATACGTACTTAGTGGTTAAGAATCTGGGACATGAAACCAGACTGCCTGGATTCAAATTCTGGCTGTGTCACTGTGTGTGACCTTGTGCAAGTCACTTAAATTCTTTTTGCCTCCATTTCTTCATTATCCATTCAATAAATATGTGAGTGCTTAGTCTATGCCAAATACTGTTCTGGGTGCCGGCAATACCACAAAGAGCATTAAAGAAAATCTCTCTTCTCTGATAGTATACATCTTGGAGGCCTAATTCTATACCCACTATTTAGGATTATTAAGAAGAGCAAAAGTTTAATACCTAAAAAGCACTTGGAAGAGTGTCTGGTACATAGTAAGTGGTCAATAAATATTATTATTCCCTTTCTTCTTTCCCGCAAAGTAGACACAGAGTGTTTTTTATTTTTATTTTGGACAGAGTGTTAATGTATTAACTAGTCTATGAAAGTTTTTGATAAATGCAATGGCATTAAAAGATATATGAAGCCTGTTTCAATATAGTCTTTTTTTTTTTCCCCCTTGAGACATAGTCTCACTGTGTTGCCCAGGCTGGAGTACAGTAGCCCAGTCTCAGCTCACTGCAATCTTTGCTTCCAGGGTTGAAGCAGTTCTCCTGCCTCAGCCTCCCAAGTAGCTGGGACTTTTAGGCGGACGCCACCATGTCCTGCTAATTTTTGTATTTCTTTTTAGAGACTGGATTTCACCATGTCGGCCAGGCTGGTCTCGAACTCCTGACCTCGTGATCCACCTGCCTCAGCCTCACAAAGTGCTGGAATTACAGGCATGAGCCATCGTACCTGGCCAGTGTAATCTTATATTTGTCCACAACCTGGATCCTCCCATACACTCTTTGTCATTGAGCCCTAACTTGGTAGACTTGTACTGGCCAGTAAATCTTAGCATATGCCATGTTACAAAAGCTCTCAACCACTGAGTGCTCTGCCACATATTTAGAGTGTGCTAACTGTTGCAATGTAAATTTTTACAGTGGTTCTTTTAAAGAGTCCTGATGGAAATGATAGAGAAGTCGAGTGTAAAGATCAACACATTACAAAAACTGGTAAATTGGCCAGGCTCACACCTGTAATCCCAGCACTTTGGGAGGCCAAGGTGGGTGGATCACTTGAGGCCAGGAGTTCAAGACCATCCTGGCCAACATGGTGAAACCCCGTCTCTACTAAAAGTACAAAAATTAGCCGGGCATGGTGGCGGGTGTCTATAGTCCCAGCTACTCAGGAGGCTGAGGCAGGAGAATTGCTTGAACCTAGGAGGCAGAGGTTGTAGTGAGCCAAGATCATGCCACTGCACTCTAGCCTGGGTGACAGAGCAGGACCCTGTCTCAAAAAAAAAAATTGGTGAATTGGAGGTCATCATAAACATCAATAAGGCCTTTAGCACCAAGGGTCACTAAAAAAAAAAATATATATATATATATATATATATATATATATATATATATAAAAGAAAAAAAAACATCAGTAAGGCCTGGAAGGATTTAATTGTGTAGCATTTAATAGGATAAATTTTTTAGTGGTATTTATTAACTCATAAATTTATAAAATCTCAGCATCTGTTTACACGGATAAAGGATCAGAGGTTGGAAAGAACATGATACTCTTGAAGAATAAGATGTCAGGATGGATGTAGAGAAGTAAGCAAAATAGAAAGTGGCAAAAGTATAAACTGGAGAGGTAGGCAAGTGTTAAAATTATGCAGGACCTCATAAAGTCTTAGTATGGAATCTTGATACTATAAGTATTATTTAATATCAAGATACCATATTTAATATTAAACAATTGAAGAGTTTCAAGTAGAAGAATAGGTCTTTCAAAATATCAGTTTAACAGCTGAATGGAGAATGGATTGGAGGAGGAGGTGGCAGAAGTAGATATAAGAATATTATTGAAGATGTTTCAGTAATCCAGATGTGAGATAATAGTGGCTTGGACCAAGGTAGTAGTTGTAGACAGAAAAGTAAATGGATTTTCATTAAATGAGGACATGATCGAATGTTGATTGCGAGCATTATAGGAAGAGGGAATGATAGAGAATGTCTATAGCATGATATAGAGAATAGAGAAGAAAACATTGATTAGTATGAAAGTAGATGTACCTGTTGAGTTGAGATGTGTATGGGACAGGGAGACATTGAGTAGGCACTTAGATAAATAGGTTTAGATCCCAGAAAAGAGGTCACTCTTTTAAATTGGAATTTCTTGACAGATGGTGTTTGAAGCAATGGTAGTAGATAAAATTCTCTTGGAAAACACTATAAATTGAGAAAAGAAGAGGACTGAATACAGAACTCTGAGGAATTTTGGCATTTGAGATTCAGTAGAAGAGGAGGAGGTGGGGATGAAGGTGAGAGGTAGATGTCAACGAAATAGGAGAAAATAAGAATTTGTAGTATCACACAAGTCATAGAAGAGTTTCATAAAGGAGGAGGATGTGATCTAATATAATTGAATGTTGCTAAGAGGTCAGATGAAATTAGGACCAAAAAGTGTCCATTGGGTTTAATAATATGGAAGTTATCAGTGACTTGAAACAAGAATGGTGGGGAAGCCAGAGAAGAGTGGGAGCATAAGTAGAAGGTGGAGAGGATGCATCAAAAGCAGACTAACTCTCTTGAAAAAAGATTCCTCTTGAATGTGAAGAGTTTACTGTTTGAAATTTGAGGTATAGTGGAACAACCAGATGGAGAAGTATTTTATATCAGATAGGTGAAGCTGTGGCCTCGGAATTTGAGTGAGAGGTGATGTTTAGAGAAATCTGAGTCGTTTGAATGGAGGTGGTAGTTAAAGACTTTAGGAGAAAAGGGAGCCAAACTGGAAGAGCACCTACAGGCAGAGATTTTCTTTGGGTTGTTGTTAAGTAATGTAGTGCTTTTTTTTTTTTTTTTTGAGACGGAGCCTCAGTCTGTCACCCAGACTGGAGTTCAGTGATGTGATCGCAGCTCACTACAACCTCTGCCTCCTGGGTTCAGGTGATTCTTCTGCCTCAGCCTCCCAAGTAGCTGGGATTACAGGAGCCCGCCACCACGCTCAGAAAATTTTGGTATTTTTAGTAGAGATGGGGTTTCACCATATTGGTCAAGCTGGTCTAGTCTCGAACTCCTTTGATCCACCCGCCTTGGCCTCCCAAAGTGCTGGGATTACAGGCGTGAGCCACTGTGCCCGGCCTGTAGTGTTCTTTTTTTTTTTTTTTGAGACGGAGTTTCGCTCTTGTTACCCAGGCTGGAGTGCAATGGCATGATCTCGGCTCACCGCAACCTCCACCTCCTGGGTTCAAGCAATTCTCCTGCCTCAGCCTCCCGAGTAGCTGGGACTACAGGCACGTGCCACCATGCCCAGCTAATTTTTGTATTTTTGGTAGAGACGGGGTTTCACCATGTTGACCAGGATGGTCTCGATCTCTTGACCTCGTGATCCACCCGCCTCGGCCTCCCAAAGTGCTGGGATTACAGGCGTGAGCCACTGCGCCCGGCTCTGTAGTGTTCTTTAATACAAGTAATTTGAGCATGGATTTGTTTCATCTAATTGTTATCCTAAGGTTTGGCTGAGACAGTTCAGGGTATGTTCTTTTCAAATTTTCAAATTTGATGTGGTGAAAAGTTAGAAACAATGCCCTAAATGCTCACAAAGAGTTGTCAAGATAGGAGCATACATGGTATCTAA
>PVKV010042381.1:0-10734 GCA_004027835.1 Alouatta palliata
GGGTCCCAGGCTGAGAGGTTTGCATTTCAGTAGGCAGTTAACAAAAAGGGCTAGAAGGGTTGTAATGAAGAGATTTAAGTGGGCTGAACCCTGCTTAAAGATAGAGTCAAAAGAACTGAAAATGGGGAGACCAGATGGGAAGCTATTGCAATGGTCTAGCATTTTCTGGTCCCCCAAACTGTCAGTCCTTCCTTTGATGATATGCTTTCTTGCCTTTTTTATATATGGTCTGTTTGTATTGATTGCTCAATTCTGCACGTTCATTTTCTAATATTACAAAATGTCAGTGTGTTTAAAGGCATTCATTTCATGTCAAAGATATAAAAAGGGACAATACATTGGAATTGAATTTTTTTCCCTCTGCCTGAACATGGTCTTTCTGCTCATTCTCTCTCTCTCTCTCTCCCCACCACCACTCCCACTTTACAATTAGTTCCACTCAGACCCTGCTTTTCAAGCTTAGAAGATATTTCATTTTCAAAAGAAGTAATGCCTGAAGATAAAGAAAGTTCCTCCCTGGAGTATGTTTGAACAAGCAAAATAAGCAAAATGAATTTGGTTTTTATAAACCGAATAAAAATATAGATGTACATTTCCTTCATTGAAAGTATATTACAGTTTCCTAAACAGGGCTTTTAATTCATTTAAAACGGCATCAGGTTAGGTGAGCTGTTGGTGCGTTGAATTAACGTGCAAGCTGTTAATCTCTGTAGACCTGGATTTAAAATTAGACAAAGCAATAATTAGTTTAGCACCATCATTTCACTGCCCGAGGGTAATAATGTAGGTCATAAAATCCTACAGCCTGGCACAAGTTTTTTTCTTTCTTTCTTTCTTTTTTTTTTTTTTACAAACGAGGATCTAGTAATAGGTGGTGTGGAAAAAAAACATATGTATGCGTGTGTGTGTGTATGTGTGTGTATACATATATAAAGTGATTGTCGCTGGGAAGTACAATGGCTTAGCTTTTGATATATGTTCCACTATTCCTAAAGAGACCTAAATTCAGAAATTCTTATCAGGTTTTCCTGGTTTAAGGTGGGTCTTTTCCCTTCTAAGAGATACAAAGAAATCTTCATGGTTTCTCCTCTCAGTAGCTGTTTTCTTCTCCGGTAATATTTTCTCATACAACATTTATACATTGAGCCACAGAATTAAGATTATAATTTGTACCATGCTCTTTTTTTTTTTTTTTTTTTTTTTTTTTTGCTATATTCTCCTTACCAGTTTTCCAGTTTGTTAAATTATAAGTATGGTATACCGTGAATACTTTTTAACATGTAAAAGTGCTGCATTCAAGTAAGTGCTTACCATACTTATCTTGACTTGTTTTCATGGCAAATTACTGGCAACATCAATAATTCAGGAATAGAAACAATGAAAATACAGAGGAATTGCATTTGGATACTTCTTCCTGTCAATCATCCTTCCCAGATTCTGATTTGAACATTCTGAAAATGAGGAAGACATCAGGTCTAGCCTTAAGTATGAGTAACAGTTTTCTATTTCCTTACACTGCTAACCCCAACTGAGCTTTTAAATCACAGATGTCTTGGGTGTCTCTATATAGCTTAATATTTTCAAGCTATGGAAATAATATTTTAATATTGAATTGAAAATATATTTCATACAATACACATGTACAGACTTTCTGTTTTACATAAAGCAATATGCAAGCACCTGTTTGTATCTATAGAGAGTGTTCAATGTATTAGTTGAGTACATTCACAAATCATTTAAGTTGAGCCTTTCAAGTGATGTGAGCCACTGATACAAACTTGCTAATGATAATTATAGAACTGATGCTGATTTAGTCATTTCAAAAAAGCCACAGAGGCATAATTAGTGTGTGAATGGCCTCAATATTGCATTATTAGGAGGCTAGGGCATCAAGGCTGATAACAGAAAAGAAAACATGAAATACATACATGATTCATTCTGAGATATTATAAAGGTTTGTAACTAGAAACAATAATTTGCAGAAAGCATCTCATGTACTGGAGTCAACTGCAATCATTTGGTCAACCTGTTAAAGATCAAATAGTATATTCTTAGCTATTCTCAGTGGTGTCTTTGTAATGGTCACTTTTAAAGAATGTTCAGTTTATCAGTAGGGACTTTAATCTCAACCTTAATAGAGTACAAAAGCAGCCTTGTGCCTGGGCTTCTCTCCTTAAGGCCACAAGCTATGCAGGTTTTTTTTTTTTTTAATTTAAAAGAAGAAAAATAAAATTCTCCTTCTGAGACCACTAAATACCGTGTTTTTTCCAAGAAAATAATATCCATTCACTTTTTCTGTTTTCGTGCTTTTCTTCTCTCCTTCTTGCTGATACATAGATGCTCCACCATAGTTCACAGCCATCACAGGAGTGAAGACATGCACAATATCTATGAAGGATCACCTGCCTGGGACCCCTGCCAGGTCTACCATTATCAAGTGACCTGATGTTGGTTGACTTGAGCCTTATAACTGAAAAGTTCCCCTTTTTTGTACTCTTTCCTACTAGTTGGCAACAGATAGAAAGAATGACTGTCAATCTAAATTAAAGGTACAAATAGATTGCAGTGTTAGGCATTCATCTCCATTAGCATAGGTTTACAGGTAATCAGAAAAAGACATATTTAAGTACAGTCTGTCTGCTATCTAATATGCCCTGCTGAACAGAAAACCAAATAGTATATGTATTCATTTATAAGTAGGAGCTAAACATGGGGAAATCATGGACATAAATATAACAATAATAGATGCAGGGGACTATGAGATGAGGACGAAGGGAAAGGGGCAAGGGTTGAAAAATGAAATATTAGGGATTATGCTCATTACCTGGGTGACAGGATCATTCATATGCCAAAGCACAGCATCACGAAATATAACCATGTAACGAACCTGTGCATGTACCTCCAGAATCTAAAATGAAAGTTGAAATTATGAAATAAGTAAATAAAAATAAACACCCTGCTTCCGGTATGATTGTTGTTATTATTACAGTTTTAAAAAGTGACAAGGTCTGGGCTGTATCACATCTGAGAAATCTGAGCTGCAGTTTATAAATATTACCCTTCTTTTTCCTGTGTGGTGTCATACACACAGGCATCATACAACAATCAGATTTCCAACTATCTGAGTAAAGAGAGGTGAAGAGAGCCTTAGGTATCGAGAAAGGCAGTTACATAGGAACAGAAAAATAAATCCCTAGGTGTACATAGAATTATCAAGTGGATCAACTGTGTTTTAGGAGTCCAAACTGTATTCTAATCTCCAAAGTATCACAGATAATTAATTTTTAAAAACCAAGTTAATTTATTTACCACTGTTTCTCCATCCTCCCACAACAACTGGTAAACACTGAATTTTAACTATTTCCTTTATAAACTAGGAGGCAGTGACTTGCAGTCCCATAGTGAGATTGGTGGAAACACTAGAAAGTTGGGTTTGTTTTGTTTCATTTTGTACTTCCTAGTCAGAGGATATGACAGGAAGTTACAGACTCTTTCTATCCCTCTATTTCCGTACTCTAAATGCAGGAACCAAATTCATGACTTTAATTAAGGATGTTTTCAGTTGCAAGTAAGAGAAGGAATGACTAACACTAGCTCAAGAACTAAGGGGTTTATTATCTCACAATAAAAACATATGGGTAGGGAAGTTCTTGGGTTCCTTTTCTACTGTCTTCACTATTTTGGTGATTTTTTTTACTGCACATTATGGGTGCAACAGCTTCAAACATCGTACGAGATAAGACAATATCCAATGGAAGAAGAGGAGTGTTGTCTTGCTCCACCTCTCTTTTTTTCTAAGGGAAACCCTTATCCAGAAGCCATCAGGGGATTTATTCTCACCCTAACGGGGTCACATTTTAAAACTACGATGGCATAGGGAGTGAGACCTCCAAGACTGGTCTGATCAATCCTGGGAAAGGATCACCTATTAATAAGCACATCAACATATCTGAAGAAAGAAGGAACAGAGGTAGTGGCGGTGGTACTGGTGGAGTTTGTAGAACGGCTGTGTAGAATCATTATTCTACATAATTCCAGGAATTCCATTTTTAGCATAGTTGTTGTGAATGGTACCCCCTGGAATTGTTGCACCACACAATTGAAATGATTGTACCGTTCAACCTGTATCTGAACAACAAATAAAGCCTATTAGAATGCTTGTAATACCTTTTAGCCCACTGTCTAGCTATGAGCTGTTTTTTAAATGATCTAATTTATACCTTAATTTTAAGAACCTACTTTGCATGTTTCTGTGGCTCATAGCAGAGCTATGAATCCACCATTTTAGAAGCAATCAGGACCTTGGGATGGGGAAACTAGTACTCTAAAAATTGTTTAAAATGTTTAAATGTTCCAATTTAAGCAAATCATAGAGACTCTGGCCACTTATAATAGTAAAATGATTATTTCAACATAAGCTTTCAAAAAATTAAAATAATAAAGCATTTGAACTGGCATATAGTAGACACAATAAATACTGTTGAATGACTAAATGAACGAATGGAGTTAAGTCTACCTAAAGAAGAAATATGTAAAGCGAAAAAAGCAGGGCGTTTCCTGATACTCCAACTAGCCATTTTTAGTCTTTTGGAGACAAGAAAGAATATTTTAAAATGCAGAAGAAAGGATACGGTATAGGCAATGCTGCATCAGAGAAGAAATGAAATATTGGGCCATGTTACCAAGTTCAGTTACTGAATCAGGAGATTTTAAAGAAAGACTTAACTTTACCTGTGATGATAGTGAACTTAAACTTATAAAATGTCACATCACTGTATTGACAAAACAGTGATAAAAAATTGTGGCAGCTTTCACTTCAAATCATTTTTTATAGGGCTATTGCACATGTTTACCTTCCAGAAGGAGAGGATGAAGAGGATGAGGTACAGAAGGAGAAACAGTCGTATAAATCATGAATAATTCAGAATGTATGTATAGAAACATGGCTTCATCTTTAAGAAACATCTACTGATAAATATTGCTTTAAAAATAGAAATCATTCTTGTAATTGCTGTAATTATACTTCTCAAAGCTAAACAGTTGTACAGCATACTCATGTGAGTCCTTGTTTAAGGAAGGCTATTTGTACTTCTGCTGCCATAGCAATAATAAATTCCCTTCCTTATTCTCCCTTCTATCTACCGCAGAAGCATTCTCAATGTATGCTATAGTTAAACATGCATTATATCTACTCTTGTCATTATAATATTCCACAAGATTGTTGTTGGCTGTGTGTCACAGTGAATATCGTGTCTGATGACAACAAAATATAGATACAAACGTTAGGTCTCCAGCAATTGTTAGCAGTCACAACAGAAACCTAGATAGTTCAAGGTAAACCCAGTTTTTTTTCTCAGTTGTTCTCAGTTTCCTTTGGAGTTACATTCAGTTAGTTGTGATTTCTCCTCTTATCCTTCTCTTCTTTTGATGGGTACTCTAGATCCTGTTTTTGACAAGGAGGCTTGTGGTTCACAGCCATATTCTGTCTTCACTGGAGTGTAACTCACCTTGCTCAGGCTTGGTGCTTGAAGCTCCATCTTGGACACACATGCACGAGGTATCCATGGTCCTACCATACTGGTCTTTGGCTTGTATGATCCCAAATATATTCAGGCAGGGTGTCTGTGGATACGAAGCCATGTTTCTCCTAGTCCAGTGAAATTCTTTTAGCCTTTTTGCATCCCTCTTAGGAGCTTCACGATCTTTTGGATATTTTCCACACCATGCGTGGTGTCTGACCTCAGGGAACCTGTCATCAGATCTAATCCTGAAGGCATCTCACTAACTCATTGCTTCTGTTCCAAAGTGGCACTGTAATTAACACAGACTTCTTTAAAAAGAAAGAATGGGGAAGAGGGAACCCCATACTTATGGCTAAACCCTATTCTTCCCCTCTCCTTTTGTGTCCAAGTTTCTCCTTCCACCACTGACTCCTTCCATTTCTTTTCCTAACACCAATATGAATGAGATTTTTTTCTTTTCTTTAAAAAACTGTTTAAACCTAAGAGGTACAGGTGCAGTTTTTACATGGGTATGTTACATAGCTGTAAATTCTGGGCTTTTGGTGTAACAATCACTCAAATAAGGTACATTGTGCCCATTAAGTCATTTTTCAGCCCTCATCCACCTCCCAACCCTCTCAGCCTTCTGAATCTCCAATATCTATTGCTCCAATCTACACCCATAGGTACACATCATTTAGCTCCCACTGATATGTGAGAAGATATGGCATTTGACTGTTTTTGACTTGGTTCACTTTTCTCTGTATTTCAAAAATCAACTTACTTTATTCTTTCCAGCACTGTTATTTATGGTATAAACTGTGCTCTACATCCTTAGGGCTTTTAATTTTTCATTTTCAAACATTTTTTCTCTGTATATCCTTTGCACTTATCTTCTTGTTTTTCATAGTTGTTTGTCTTTATGAATGGAACTCAAAAGTGAGATTTTGACTCTTTTTCCTTAGCCATTTAAATCTTCCCCTGGAAGATGAGTCTATATGGACTGATAGCGTCACAGTAATAAATGCACAAAAAATGTGGGGGATGTACAGGGAAAGAAATATCAGTTAATATTTCAAAATGTGGTTCTATTAACCTACCATAGTAGCCTGTGGGATTGAAAAAATTCTTTAGAGAGAAACATACCAAATCCTTTCAGAGAAAGAACCAAGTACTAACTGCTCCCACACATTTTGCCAACATAATATTTAGAACCAACTGTTGAAGGATAGTTCAGTTGAAGAGCAGTATGGAACACAATAACAGACATCTCCATTATGATTTTTCCATTTTCTGCTGATTATTTGGGTGTTTGTATTTCCAACATTCTAAAAGTAATCTTTATGGATGGGCAAACTAAAATTTGTTGTGGGTTACCATTGAGTGGGCTTTTAACCTATTTCACACAATTTTGAGGAAAAAGTCATCATCTCTATTTTCAGGTAAGAAAACTGAGTCTCAAAGAGGATAGATAGCTTGCAGTAAGGGCAGAAATCTAGTAAGTCATGGAGCTAGGAATTCTACCCAGTCTGATCTTGCTGCAAACTCCTTGCACTTCTTATTATACGATGCACTTACCCCTCTCACTTCTGGTGGTGCTTTTGCTTTGCCGAGCTTGACTCCAGTATGTACATATCGAGAATTAGTGTCGTGATGGCTAGGAAGTTGCCCAGTACTTTTCAGACCTGTTCAGGCAACATTTCCCATCCTGATCAGATTTGAAGTTACTCACTCATCTGGTAAAGCCAAGCTGAAACATGGTGCAATAGAGCTCCTGTTTATTGTCCAGTTTAACTGGTAGATCTTGACTACCTTTTTAAAAAAATTGTCAACTTCTTGCTAAGTTGATGAGGGTGAAGAAACACAAAGACCAAATGTCTATGATTTAATCTTTTATTCTTAGTTTGGGATATGATTCCAAATATGTAAATCTTATTTGTTTTTTTGAGACAGGATCTCACTCTGTCACCCAGGCTGGAGTGCAGTGGCACAATCATGGGTCACCATAGCCTTGACCCAGGCACATGTGATCCTCTCACCTCAGCCTCCTAAGTAGCTGGGACTACAGGCATGAACCACTATGCCCGGCTAATTTTTGTATTTTATTTTGATAAAGACTGGGTTTTGCCATGTTGCACTGGCTGGTCTCAAACTCCTGGGCTCATATGATACACCAACCTCAGCCACCCAAATTTTGAATAATTAGGTTTTCATTTTTGGTTCTTTGGTTAAACTTAAAATGATAACCTTGAGGGGGACTTAGACTCCTTTTATAGATGGTTTTTCTGTTCCTTCTTCTGCTTTATTTTCCCTTTCTCCCTAAAAGTGACATTCTCTTAAACGATAGTCATCCTGTTCAAAAAATAACATTATGCAATGTGGAATTTATTCAGGGTAAGGTTAAAATTGAAGCAGAATTACATATGTATATATAATATAATACACATACACACATTCAAAGAGTGTTTCTAAGATCTTTGGTAACTTTAACATGCTTCATAAAAATGGAAATTTATTCCTTCTCCATAAAAATGAAGTGGAACTATAAAACTTAATCTTTGCAGATAAATAATAACATTGGGCCAAAATAGACAATGGCATCTAATTAAACTTAAGAGCCTCTACAAAGCAAAAGAAACTATCATTAGAGGGAACCGGCAACCAAGAGAATGGGAAAAAATTTTGCAATCTACCCATCTGGCAAAAGGCTAGTAACCAGAATCTACAAAGATCTTAAGCAAATTTACAGGAAAGAAACAAACAACCCCATCAAAAAGTCGGCAAAGGATATGAACAGACACTTCTCAAAAGAAGACATTTATGCAGCCAACAAACATATGAAAAAAGGCTCATCATCACTGGTCATTAGAGAAATGCAAATCAAAACCACACTGAGATATGAGATACCATCTCACTCCAGTTAGAATGGTGATTATTAAAAAATCAGGAGACAACAGATACTGAAGTGGATGTGGAGAAATAGGAACACTTTTACACTGTTGGTGGGAGTGTAAATCAGTTCAACCATTGCGGAAGACAGTGTGGTGATTCTTCAAGGAACTAGAACTAGAAATTCCATTTGACCCAGCAATCCCATTACGGGGTATATACCCAAAGGATTATAAAATATTCTACTATAAAGACACATGCACATGTATGTTCATTGTGGGACTATTCACAATAGCAAAGACTTGGAACCAACTCAAATGCCATCAAATATAGACTGGATAAGAAAATGTGGCACGTCTACACCATGGAATACTATGCAGCCCTAAAAAGGATGAGTTCGTGTCCTTTGCAGCGACATGGATGATGCTGGAAACCATCATTCTCAGCAAACTGACACAAGAACAGAAACCAAACACCTCATATTCTCACTCATAAGTGGGTGTTTAAAAGTGAGAACACATGGACACAGGGAGGGGACCATCACACACTGCGACCAGTCGGGGAGTGAAGGAGGCAAAGGGAAGGATAGCAGGGGTTGGGGAATTGGGGAGAGCTAACATTAGGAGAATACCTAATGTAGATGACGGTGTGATGGATACAGCAAACCACCATGGCATGTGTATCCCTGCGTAACAAACCTGCAACATTCTGTACATGTACCCCAGAACTTAAAGTATACTAAAAATATATATAACATTGGAAGGGATGTTTAATATTTCTTAAGGCAACATCTCCCAAAGTGTGGTCTCAACCGTATACTTCAGATTCATCTGGAGAGGTCGCTGGAACCTATTCCAGATGAACTGAATCAGAATCTTTGAGGAGAATACTGGAATCTGTTTTTAACATAGACCTGTGATGATTCTTTAACAGAGTTAAGTTTGACTGCTTCCTGTGGCATACTCTCAAGTGAGAATCACACTTTTCAAATTTCAAGTAGCTTGCATCAATTTATACTCGGGATATCTTCTTTCCCTCCCTCCCTTCCTTCCTCCCTCCCTCCCAACTTTCTTCCCTCTCTCCTTCCCTCCTTCTTTCCTTTGTTCTTTTTCTCCCTTCCTCCCTCCCTCCCTCCTTCCTTCCTTCTTTCTTGTGTGGGTATATGGATAGATAGCTATATAGATGTGAGAGAGAGACACAGAGAAAGAGAAAGAGAAGAAAGAAAGAAAAAGAAAAGAGAAAGAAAGAAAGAAAGACAGGTGAGAGAATCTATTACCTGATAGCAAGTAAAACAATCATAATCTCTCCTTCCTGAAACTTGATGTTCTCTTGCCCTAAGCTGAAAACAGATGTATCCTCCATAGTCTCATACCCAGCAACACCTTTAGTCAGCTAAGCCTGTCTTTCTTATGGGAACCTTTCTTGTCTTGACGGCTCTTCTTTTAATCTCTTACTTTCCTTTCATGATCTTTTTGTCCCTCTTTTAATAAATACCTACAGTGTACACAGAACTGTAACACGCCTCTGACCATCATGAAGAGACCTACTGATTTCAACATTTTATCTTTTATCAGGGCATTTCATAATTGGTTTTCTCAATATTATCTGCTTCGATGTGTACACCATTTAATCTGCCTTCATCCGTAGCTAGTCACGGATTCCACGGCTGCTGGAGATGGAGATCTCCTATGTGATGATCTTTGGACCTCTCAGAGTGTAATACATATGCATAATAACACAGATGCATATGTAATTCTGAAAAAAGTGCCAGTAGTCCTCAAATGTCAAGGAAACAACTTAGAAGTTACCCCACGAAATCTTCACAAATCACCAGATACAAAGGCGTTGTCTTTTTTATGATTTATGCTCGCCTACATTGCCATAAAACACAATATATTAGCATATTTTCTAGTTTCTATCTTACCTCACACGTCAAACACCTTAAGGACAGAAATGATTTTTTAAATTACATCATTGGAGTCCAGAACAATTCCTGACACACATTAGATACTCATTAAATCTCTTAATAAAAGATTAAAAACAAAGTAATTTGAAATAAAAGCAAATTTGTATTACTGTAATTACAACTGCTATTCCTTGAGGATGAGGACTTACTTATGCTATTACAGGTGTTCAATACATTTTTGTTGAATGAATTGTAAACCAATAAATAAATAATTTTTTCAGGAACGTAATTAAATTCAGTTTACCATGAGAGCCACCATATTCTATTAGGCATATCAACTTTATTAAAAATATATATTTACACACTCACACCTTTATATATTCTCATATTGCTTTATTATGAAACATCTTACACTTAATTTCCTTCTTTTTAAGCACA
>PVKV010042382.1:0-10746 GCA_004027835.1 Alouatta palliata
GGTGTGGAAGGGGAAGGGAGGGGGTGGATGGGGCATGAGGGCAGATGGGGGAGGGGTGGGGGAGGTGGAAAGAGCCCAGCTGCTTCCTTCCAGCCGCAAGCCCTCAGGGCCCACTCACTTCTTGGCCCCTCTCTAACACTGCTGCTGTGGGGATTCCCTTTCAACATGGATTTTGGAGAGACACAAATGTCCAAACCTCTTGCTCTCCACCCTCTTGCTCTCCACCCTCTTGCTCTCCACCCCATGTGTTAAATGCTATTTAAATGCTTAAGGTTTAATGTTTTAGGGGAGACTTGTTCATCGTTTTTGCAAAAAGGCAACTTTGAATTCCAGTTTGGATTCAGGCGATACTGTCTTGTACGTCAACAATTTCCCTATTCCCTGTGGCTTGGAACCTAACTGAATTTTGACTTTTGAAACAATTCACAGTGTGTGATGAATAAATTGTAAGTGACTTGAGTTCAACAGTTAACAGCAGCTCCTCATCATCCTCCCTTGTGTGTCTTTTCCAATGTTCCCGTCTTAGGAGAGGGCCGAGGGTGCAGGGGCTGGGCGGGGGCAGGGGGGCAGAGGTGGGAGGGAGGGGGTAGGGGAAGGGCCCGTGTGTGCTCAGTGCTCAGCTCTTTTGCCCTGAGTGTCAGTCCCCCGTGCCACTTCCCACCCCGCTCCAGGCCCAAGGGCCCCCATACCAGGGCCTGTCCTCGCCCACCCACCCGGTACCTTCTCCTCCCCCTCGGTGAGCTGCGCCTCTTTGGACCCCTGGGGTGCTCTGTGCCTCACTCTGCTGCCCCTGCTACTTCATTGTTCAATGTCTGGCTTGGTCCCCTACCCAATTCTCATTTCTCCTTTCATCAGAGGCCTGCGTTTCTCTTCAGGAAGCCCTTGCCTGCCCTGCTTCCCAGGACAGTGTGGCTGTGGGTGGAGGTGGCCAGGTCCGCTCTCTGGTGCCTGCAGTTGGCCACTGGGGCCACCTGCCCCGCAGAAGGAGGCCCTCTTCTCCCACAGCCCGGCCTACGGCCAATACCGGCCACAGGGCGCTTCAGAGCAGGGTCCGAGCTACAAAAGCACTCGTTGGCTCTGTGCTCTGGGCTGGACGTGTCCTGAGACTGAGTTCATCAGGAGCCCCCGTCCTCTCCTGCACGCCCCACCCTTGCAGGGGTTTCTCCTGGAGTCCCCCCTATAGCGTGTGACCACACGTCTCCCTCTCAGGCTCTTCTTGTAGGAAACAATGTTTAAGACAGAGATTGTTGTTAACAACATTACTGCCCTTCAAATTATTTTGGGATGCTAGCTTTCAGGTTTTGCCAAGGAAAGAATAACTTTTTTTTTTTTTTTGGTAATTTTTGTAAATCTAATCTTAGTTTGAGTAAATCTAAAAATTTACTCTCTAAAATGTTATATGTAGATTTCCCATAAAAGCCTGTGATGAAAGGTGACTGCTCAAAAAAAGGAGCAGATTTTCCAATTATTTGATTGAATCTTCATAAAGGAGTTAAATTGAGTATGAGGGAAAAATACTTTGAAGCCTGAGTTAGTTTATCTGATTCTTCTGTGTTAATGGAAGTATTTAAATATTTTCTTAGCCACTTTTCCTATTTGCATGTTTCCTCCTTTGAAAGTGTGCTTAAATTAATGCGCATGTGTGAATTTGAGAATGACCACTCGGGAAGTGGGCGAGGTCCAGGTGAACTTTCCTGGTAGAAACGTGCTGGCCATCGGGGCGGCTCACGCCTGCATCCCAGCACTTTGGGAGGCTGAGGCAGGTGGATCACCTGAGGTCAGGAGTTGGAGACCAGTGGCAGGGGAATTGCTTGAACCAGGGAAGTGGAGGGTGCAGTGAGCCAAGATCTTGCCTCTGCACTCCAGCCTGGGCGACAGAGCCAGACTCCATCTCAAAAAAAAGGAACATGTTTTTGCCTGTTTGCTGAAACATCATGAATTCACTGCCAGGCAGTTGTACACATCATGAGGAGGAAATATTTTAAGGCGGAATTTACTAGTTATCTTAAAATTTCATTCGCAAAGACTGACTTAGGAAATATAAATTGAAAAACTAATTTTCTGACTTCACTACCTTCCCCTTCCCAGCAGCATGCTCCCCCGTGACGCCTGCGTGGCAGGGCAGCTTCTGTGATGTGGAGATCCCATGGAAGCAGCCTCGCCCTCCCGCCCCTCCCACCCCTCCTGCGCTGGGCCTTCTTGATCTAGCTTTGGAAAAGCGTCACACAGGAGGAGGCAGGGGCCCCACGCCAGCCAGAGGCAAGTCCAGGGCCCTGGGAATAGCGCCTCACTTCTCCTGTGCACTTCCCTGAATGTCCTCAGCGTGGCCCCCAGGAGACAGCGCGTTTGAACCCTTCGTCCAGGTGCACCCCTCACCGTCGGGGGCGATCACACAGCAGTTGGAAGCCACTCGGCTTCGCTGACCCAGCGAAGGCTGTGACTTTGTCTCAGGCTCCTGCTTTCCTGCCTTACCTACGGACCTTCATGATGATGAAATAGAAAAATAAATGTAAAAATACAGGCCTGAAATAGCACGTTTCAAAGACGGCTCAAGTGGATAGAGCAGGCCTGGAGGTTTTGGGGATGGGGCTGTGAGTTTTGGGTGAATAATAACACAAACATAAGACGATCCAGTGATTATTTTATATTTAATATGTCGGATGTATTTGTTAGACCTTTATTTCAATGGAGTTACTTATTTTATTATAATGAAGGTTGTCACGTAAGTGATTTTCTGTCTCAGGGTTGACAGATCTTGGACTAGACACTGTTTTGTAAATAAAGTTTTATTGGAACATGGCTGAACCCATCTGGTGATGTACCCTCTGTGGCTGCCTCCTCCGTACTGTGCAGAGTCAATGGCTGCAGCAGAGGCCGTGGCCACCAGCCCTAAAATAGTGATGACTCAGCCCTTTACAGGAAATATTTGGCTACCCCTGATTTAAAGAATTGAAAAATAAAATACTATTGTATTCAAGGCGTAACAAATTTTAATGTAGTTTTTGCCAAAACACACATGTTAGAAATGAAAAAGCAAATTCAACGATGCTTCAGGTATTTTTCTCATAAAATATTTCAAAATGACTAAAATTAAAAAGTACAATTCAGATGACAGTTAACAGATATTAAATATTTAAATTAAAATCGTTAATTTTATTTAGAGCTGCAACTCCAGAATTTTAGGGGAAAGTGAATGAAGTGCTTTGGTAAAGTAAGATTACAGCGCTAGATTCAGCGCTCGCTCTGCTGTGGGGCAGCCATCCTCACGCATGCCCAGCACTGCCCAGCTGCTGTGGTCACTGCTGGGATGTGAGTGCTTCTGGGAGGACCGGCTGGGGTGTGAGAATGGGAGCTGTTGAATGCCCATGGCAGAGGCGCTGAGCGGGGCTGGGGCACATCTTGCTAAGGGAGCGTGTCACCTCTGCACTCTCCTGTTACAGCGAGTCCACGAGAGTCTACTTATTCCTTTCTTCCCTGAGTGTCCTGCTGCCCTGGAGCTATGTCCACTCTGAGGCCATTGACACCCCTAACCCTCCTGGCATCTGGACAGTGGCCTTTTGTGTCCAGGAGAGAAGCAGTGGCCAGTGTGTGCCAAGGTCCCCTGAGAGTTTAGGGGGATGGGGTACCTGAGTGCGGGTACTCCACGGGAGAGCAGTCCAGGATCCATAAGAAATCTCCCGTGTCTGTGTTTTTGGTGTGTGGATCCCTCTACATGTCGCCTTTGAAAATTGTTACTCATTTTACTTCACCTCCCGGGTATTTATCCTTTGAAAATTCACCCTGGGTCAAAACCGCAGTTCATATTCAGGCATCTTCACAGCGTCTTCCCTGGACTCTGATCGTTTTTAAAAACAAAGACACCGAGTCTCCTGAGGTGGACTCCAGACTGTTTCTTGCTGTCTTTCCTTCTGTATTTCTTCCTTTGACTTAAGTAAGCAATGAAGCGGGAGAGGTGGAACGATGAGGGTAAGCATCAGAAGTGCTTGTTTGGAAGCCTGACCCCATATTGAAAATTGGAGTTCCCAGACCAAAAAGCAAAACGTCCAGGGAGAGTTGTATATCTTACGCTTTGAGAAATCTTACGTTAAACAATCCGGGGAAGACAACACGTTTATGTGAACACCGTACAGTGTGCCTGGTGGTGAGCTGAGAAAGACGCTGACCAACCAGGGTCAGCCCAGACCAGCGGAGGTGAGGAGCTTGCTTAGCGGACAGGACAGCGCCCTCAGACTTCCCTGCTGAATTATCCTGGGGTATTAGCTTTTCTTCATCAAGAATCTTAACATTAAATCCTAATTTTACTACAGACTAGATTCTAGACATAAAAAGAAAAGAAAGAAGTTTGGGTATGTGCTTTTCCCAGTTCTTATTTTTCTCACTCTCTGGTCACGGGTGGGGCCAGCACCCCTCACCTGAGCCTCCCAGGGCCCTGCTCTCCCCTACTGCCAGGTGCCATGGGGTCCTGTCCCTTTTTCTACACAGTGCCCGTGGTGTGCCTGCCAGCTCAGTCTTGAAGAACAGGGCAGACCACAGCTGCTCCAGCTCTAAATTGGCCTCTGGTTTCTCATGAGCTACAGGATGACTCGGAGGTTCTCAGATTGATGCCATGAAGGACATGGAACATTCTGGATGTTTCTTCTCGTTTTTGCTTTACACACCTGTCATGTGTGGCAGGCCTCCCTCAGGCTCTACTTCCCATCCACCCACCCAAACAGTCCAGTTCTGATGCTGAGCACATGAACACACTCCTGTGCAGGATGCCTGGGTATTAATCTGACCCGGGTCACCCACACTAGGCACACGGTGACATTCCTGTGCAGATGCCTGGGTGTGAATGTGACCTGGGCCACCCACACTAGGCACACGGTGACATTCCTGTGCAGATGCCTGGGTGTGAATGTGACCTGGGCCACCCACGCAGAGCATGTGGTCACCAGTTCTACCAGGCAGTCACACCCAGATTGGAGTTGATTCTACCTATCCATATCTGCTAGGGTGGGTGCTGGACCTCAGCTCTGCATCTTCCTGTGACCCTCTCCGTGTCTGCTGGGCGGGTGCTGGGCCTGGGTTCTGCTCTGGAGTTTGAGGGTCTTTGTACTATTTGCTCTAATCATGGAGCTTTGCGCACAGCCACACATCGTTCCTTCTTTGGCTGGTGAGTTTAGTGCGTGCTCCATAGGATGGGAGGGGCTTTGTGAATCTCAACACTAGCTGCTGTCACGCAGGTTACGTAAGGGGCTGAGGTTATAGGAGGCTTCAGGTCTGTTTTGACATCTGTTCCCTTTTCCTGTCACCCACCACGTCTTCTATGATAAGGTCCTGTCTCTTTCTGCCCTGGTTGTTGGTGGTACTGATTCTCTAGTAATGTGCATGACAGAGGAAGGGGACATCTCGGACTTGTCCTCAAAGCCCTCACAGTCTATTTTAGCTGACAAAACTAACCCTGAAGGATCTGATGGCAATGACTTCTTGCTGAGACTTGTGATGTGACAGATGGAAACCACGAGAAGCAAGACCACCTGTGTGTGGCCTGGAGAGACGGTGGGACCTTCTCAGCTGGCCACGGGAGAGAAGTTGCATCACTCACAGTAGGGCAGGAGGCGTGGGACTCCCAGGGACTTTCTGTGGGACGGATGGGCCATGCTCGAGGCCACGTGTAAGCCAGAGCAGGCATGGCAGGCATTCCTCGAGGGCAGGAGGGAGATAAGGGTGTCGCTCGCAGTGAGAAGTGGTGGTGGTGGGGGAGCATGCAGCATCAAATGCAGCTTTTTAGAGCTGGAGAAAACGGCTCTCCTACCCACCTGGCCATAGCCTAGCACAGCTACATGCTTGAAAACTTCATTTCCACAAGCACTGGGAAGATAAGTCATGCTGGCATGGTCTTAAATCACAGCTTCTCCGAGACCCTGAAAAGATGGTAGGGGGTGGCTTTGCCTTGCAGTGGGGAGAGCCAGGTGGTGAGGGAAGCCTCCCTGGCTGTCCTGGGTGGCCTGGTGCATTTTGCAGCTGGGAAGCCCCATGGGGCATGGCTGGGGGCTCACGCCCAGGCCCTGACCGTGATGGTGGGTGCCACACATTGCAGGTGGAGTGGTGGGGGCAGGAGGGTGACATCCAGGGACTTGGGGCCGCCTGGTGAGCTCGTCGAGGAGCCAGCATGGAAGTGGCCTCAAATGCCTCAAGGCAGCAGTGCCACCATCTGGCCAGCCACAGCCCCGCAGCGTCCACGTCGGAAGTCCCAGCATCTGGCCGTCCAGCCCACGCCTGCCAGCATCTGGTGACAGGACGGACAAAGCCATGTCCCGGGTGGCTGCGGGGAGTGCCCAGGGGCAGTTGGGGATGGTGGATGCCCAGAGGGCCAGTCCTGTGGAGGAGAGCCTGGGGGTGGTCTGCAGAAGGGCTGGGAGCTGAGGGAGAAAGGAGACATCTCCCGGCAAAGGCTGCAGTGGTCCATGCCACCCACCCTCATGCCAAGGGCCCTGGGAGAAGCCGAACGCAGGGATGACGTAGTTCTCACGGGTGATATCTGTGTGGGCACAGCTAGTTACGGCACTGGCCGCATTTTCCAAATGCCCTGGGGTCAGTCACTAAACAGGTGACTCCTTCTAACTGCTGAAACATCAAGACCTGCACCTTGTCATTCTACCAGTGGGGCACATGGCAGCAGCAACTAGAGAATGAGATGCTCACGGCCCCGCCCTCCCCACTCCCAGGAAAGGGCAGCTCCACCACCATGGTTTCAGGGCTGGCTCTGCACACCCATGAGCTGCCCTCGGCCTGTGTGCCAGGGAGGGGTGATTGCTTTGTTTTCCAAGACAGGATGTGCTGAGAGCCATTTTTGCCTCACCACTCACCTGTGCTGTGGGGCCTTGCGTCACGTGGTGGACGGGCAATGGTGACTATCCCCTATGGCATTAGGGGGTTGTCGGGCAGTGGTGAACCCTTCTTCCCTCTGCAGGAGTTCCTCCCCTCTCCTCCTGCCCTCCGCTGCAAAAGAAGCCGGCATTTTCCATGTGTTCAGCTACTGAGAAAAAGGTTCTATTAATATAAATTGTTAATTAGGATTGTTATCATTATTTTGTGTTCCGTGCAGATCAGTCATTCGAGCCCTGTTCTTCTTCACAGAGACGGAAACCGAAGAGAACAGCACGGTTTCTCTCATCAATTATCGAAGTGCTTACTAGGTGTTACCACCACCAGAGACGCAGACCGAGCATTTGGCGTGGAAAAAAGACTAAGACACGAGTCAGCGTGGAGCAGATGCCGGGATGCCTCTGTGCGAGGAGAGGAGTGGCTGGTGCCTGACCCGGGGCGGGCAGTGGACAGCTGCGTGACTCCATCACACCTCACTGACACGACACTGTCTCTGAATGTGTGAACCATTCATTGTCGTATCTTTAATATGTGAAAGTCTTTTTTCCTACCTCTTAAACTACTTTTAAAAACAGCATTATTGAGGTATAGTCAAGTTCAAGAAGCTACACATATTTAACATGTGTCATTTGGAAATAAGTGTTGACATGTGTCATTTGGAAATAAGTGTTGACATGTGTGTCTAACTGTGACGCCATCCCTGCAGTAAGAGGGTGATAGCTCCTTCCCTCTAAAACTTTCCCCGGTTCCTCCGTGGCCCGCTCTCCACTCTTGTCCCCAGGAGTACCTGCTGTATCTGTGCGTCGGCCGCGACTCTCGTCTGCAAATGGAACTGGAACGTGTGTGCTTTCCTGCAGGCCCAGCTTCCTTCACTCAGCACAGGGGCTTTGTGACCCTCACCTGGCTTGTTCCTTTCACTGCAGGGCAGAGCTCCACTGAGCACATGTGTTTTATCATTCACTGGTAAATGGATATTTAGGTTGTTTCTGGATTTTGGCTATTATAAATAAAGCTAAAACGAACATCTGTGTAGAGTGTTTGCATGGACATGTGTTTTCCTTTCTGTTGGGTAAATATCTAGGCACTGAGAAGTTGGATCTTACGATAGCTCGAATGTTTAACTTCCTAAGAGATTGCAAGCCGGGCACGGTGGCTCACACCTGAAATCCCAGAACTTTGAGGGCCGAGGTGGGTGGATCACTTGAATTCTGGAATTGGAGACCATTCTGGGCAACATGGTGAAACCTCATCTCTACAAAAAAAAAAAAAAAAAAAAAAAAAAAAAAAATTAACCAGTAGGGTAGTGCATGCCTGTGGTCC
This sequence comes from Alouatta palliata, assembly GCA_004027835.1. Classification (NCBI taxonomy): domain Eukaryota; kingdom Metazoa; phylum Chordata; class Mammalia; order Primates; family Atelidae; genus Alouatta; species Alouatta palliata. The sequence goes on from PVKV010042382.1 coordinate 8,191, forward strand.
CAGCTGCTTGGGAAGCCAAGGTGGAAGGATTGGTTGAATCTGGGAGGTGGAAGTTGAAATGAGCTGAAATTGTGCCACTGCACTCCAGCCTGGGGGACAGGCAAGACCTCATTTTTAATTTGCTTCCCATCAGTGACATATAAAAGTTCTGGCTCCTCTGTGTCTTCGTCAACATGGGTAGGATCCGTTTTGCTGTGAACCATTCGAAAGGTGTGCAGCTTTACTTCAGGTGGTGTTAATTTACATTTTAAAAATAACCAATCATGTGAGTGCTTGCTATCTCAATGCCTTTTTTGGTGAAGTGTCTGTTGAAATATTTTGCCCATTTTGTTTTAAACCTGGGCTGCTTGCTTTTGTGATACTGATTTTTGAAGTTTCTTTAATTATTCTATATAGAGTTCTGTCACCTTTGAAGCTTCCACTTCAAGGTCCCCTGAAGCACTGCTACGGGCCGGATGCCTGGATTGAGAGGGCACTGGCGAGGGACTTCCTCAACCTTCTGGTGGGCAGTTTAGGTGCTATGGACGCAGCCGCTGGAAACTGTGTGAGCAGGTGGTGATCGCCTTCTGGTTACACATTTCAGAGATGCACTGCCCTGGCTGGGCTGCATGCTACGGAACACACCACGGGAACAGAGGCCACCTCTAAGGCTCCCAGGGATGGCACAGTAGGAGGCTGGGCGGGTGCTGCGTGGGACCCGAAGACAGTGCTCACACTGAGGTCTGGATTGGTGTGGCTGGGTGCTGGTGCTCACAGGTCACGAGTGTCAGTGGGGTCTGGCCACCTAGCCCCTGATGCTTGGCTGCCCCCTGCATGTGGGAGCGAGGGAGGAGGAAGACACCCTTGTGGCTCCAGCCTCCTGCCCAGCTGTGTCTGCGGCAGGAGCGTCTCCCGTTGGCCTCGTCCCAGGGCCACCGTGTGAACACTTGGAGCACTGAGTGCCATGGAAACCTGCCACAGGCTCCTGGCTGCTTTCACTTCATCCTGGGAGTTTTCTAATGGATAGTTTAAAAAACCTCGGGAGAATCACCAGACACCACCACCCACATTGCAGGAAGTTGAATTGAAGGTGCCGTTTGTCGTGGTGTGAAAGCCAGGAGGGACACGGTCATCCTCGGGATGAGTGCAGAATATCCTCTGGAGAAGGCGGGTGCTGACCGGCGCCCTGGCCTCCTGTCTGAGCCCGTTACTTCTATCTGCAATAAGACCAGAGATAGCGCCACCTCCCCGCCCGCCTCGGGCCTCACCATGGCCAAGAAGTGCTTCGTGCTGGCCTTTCAAAGAGAAAAGCAGAGGTGGTTTGAGCTTAACGGGCACAGAGGCAGGAAGCAACACTGAGGTACAAACTCTTTAGAATTTGGCACATTTCATATTTTCCTGGGGAAGTCTCTTGACTGCTTACCTTACTTAGGTTTTTCCTCCTTTTTTTTTTTTTTTTTTGAGAAGGAGTCTTGCTGTGTCTTCCAGGCTGGAGGCTGGCAGGCAGTGGCACGATCTCAGCTCACTGCAACCTTTGCCTCCCAGGTTCAAGTGATTCTTCTGCCTCAGCCTCCCGAATAGCTGGGACTACAGGCATGCGCCACCACACCTGGCTAATTTTGTGTGGTTTTTAGTAGAGACGGGGTTTTACCATGTTTGTCAGGCTGGTCTCAAACTGCTGACCTCAAGTGATCCACACCCCTCGGCCTCCCAAAGTGCCGGGATTACAGGCATGAGCCACCACGCCTGGCCAGGTTTTTCTTCTTTTTATAAATTCTCCTAGTAACACAAATTTAAAAAATTAAGTAATTAAAAAAAAGAGTTTAATTCTTTATACAATAAAGTGCAAACTCAAAATAACTAAGAAAATAAACAATAGCATGAATCTCTCTCTTCTTGTTATAGAAAAATTAAACATTATAGGAAATTTGAAGGAGATATAAATAATTCCAATTAATTTCTACCTTGATAAATCAGATCTCCTTCCAATGTTTATTCATAGAAATGTAATTTGTATATTTTAGCCTATTGGTAAATTCATTTTTATCCTATATTTTTGTCTGACATTGATTTAGAAGACACTTGAATATCTACACATTTAGAAAAGTCTAAATATGACCATTTCTAATCATCAGTAGATTTATGATGACTTTCTAACATTTCCTCATTCTCAAAGTTTTCCATTTGAGATAAAAGCACTGTCAACATTTTAGTGCTTTCGCCACGCATTCTTCCTCAGAGCCTGTGGGGTGGGATTCCAGAGCGAAATGGAAGAAGAACTGATAGGGCTTTTGATCTGAAATGAGAGGAGAACAGATTTGAGATAGGAAAATTGCACTTTGGTCTTAAACACATCTATGTATGTAAATAGTGTACATACACGACTCTATTCTCCATAATGTTTACTGAATATCTACTAAATGCCTTTCTAATAGAATAAAACTCCTTAGCATTTGGTGAGAACGCAGAGATGAATCAGAACAGATCTTTTAAAAGCAGCCCCTGTTCAGGCAGCCCTGCTGCTCTGTGCACACCTGCCCCTGCACCTACCCCTGCCTCTGCCCCTGCCCCTGCCCC
>PVKV010042383.1:0-10762 GCA_004027835.1 Alouatta palliata
CAAATAGAGACAATTTGACTTCCTCCTTTCCTATTTGAACACCCTTTATTTCTTTTTCTTGCCTGATTGCTCTGGCTAGAACTTCCAGTACTATATTGAATAGGAGTGGTGAGAGAGGACATCCTTGTCTAGTGCCAGATTTCAAAGGGAATGCTTCTAGTTTTTGCCCATTCAGTATGATATTGGCTGTTGGTTTGTCCTAAATAGCTTTTATCATTTTGAGATACGTTCCTTCTATACCTAGTTAATTGAGGGTTTTTAGCATAGAGCGCTGTTGGATTTTGTCAAAGGCCTTCTCTGCATCAATTGAGATTATCATGTGGTTTTTGTCTTTGGTTCTGTTTATGTGGTGGATTATGTTTATAGATTTGCGTATGTTGAAGCAGCCTTGCATCCGCAGGATGAAGCCTACCTTGTCATGGTGGATAAGCTTTTTGATGTGCTGTTGTAATCGGTTTGCCAGGATTTTATTGAAGATTTTTACATCTATGTTCATCATGGATATTGGCCTGACGTTTTCTTTTCCTGCTGAGTCTCTGCCGGGTTTTCGTATCAGTATGATGTTGGTCTCCTAAAATGATTGGGGAAGGATTCTCTCTTTCTGCATTGTTTGGAATACTTTCAGAAGGAATGGTACCAGCTCCTCTTTGTATGTCTGGTAGAATTCCACTGTGAACCCATCTGGACCTGGGCTTTTTTTGGTGGTAGGCTCTTATTTGCTGCCTCAACTTCAGACCTTGTTATTGGTCTATTCAGGGTTTTGACTTCTTCCTGGTTTAGGCTTGGGAAGATGCAAGTGTCCAGAAATTTATACATTTCTTCCAGGTTTACTAGTTGATGTGCATAGAATTGTTTGTAATAATCTCTGATGATGGCTTGAATTTCTGTGGAATCTGTGGTGATAACCCCTTTATCATTTTTTATTGCATCTGTTTGATTATTCTCTCTTTTCTTTTTTATGAATCTGGCTAGTGGTCTGTCTATTTTGTTGACCTTTTCGAAAAACCAGCTCTTGGATTTATTGATTTTTTGAAGTGTTTTTTGTGTCTCTATCTCCTTCAGTTCTGCTCTGATCTTAGTTATTTCTGGTCTTCTGCTAGGTTTTGAGTTTTTTTGATCTTGCTCCTCTAGCTCTTTCAATTTTTACAATATGGTGTCTATTTTAGATCTCTTCTTGCTTCTCATGTGGGCATTTATTGCTATATATTTTCCTCTAGAGACTGCTTTAAATGTGTCCCAGAGATTCTGGTATGTTGTGTCTTCATTCTCGTTGGTTTCAAAGAACATCTTTATTTCTGCCTTCATTTCATTGTTTATCCAGTTGGCATTCAAGAGCCAGTTGTTCAGTTTCCATGAAGCTTTGTGGTTCTGAGTTAGTTTCTGAATTCTGCGTTCTAACTTGATTGCACTGTGGTCTGAGAGACTGTTTGTTATGATTTCCGTTCTTTTGCATTTGCTGAGGAGTGATTTACTTCCAATTATGTGGTCAGTTTTAGAGTAGGTGTGATGTGGTGCTGAGAAGAATGTATATTCTGTGGATTTGGGGTGGAGAGTTCTGTCAATGTCTATTGAGTTTGCTTGATCCAGGTCTGAGTTCAAGTCCTGGATATCCTTGTTAATTTTCTGTCTTGTTGATATGTCTAATATTGACAATGGGGTGTTCAAATCTCCCACTATTATTGTGTGGGAGTCTAAGTCTCTTTGTAGGTCATTAAGAAGTTACCTTATGTATCTGGGTGCTCCTGTATTGGGTGCGTATATATTTAGGATCGTTAGCTCTTCTTGTTGCATTGATCCTTTTACTATTATGTAATGTCCTTCTTTGTCTCTTTTGATCTTTGTTGGTTTAAAGTCTATTTTATCAGAGATGAGAATTGCATATCCTGCTTTTTTTGCTCTCCATTTGCTTGGTAAATCTTCCTCCATCCCTTTATTTTGAGCCTTTGTGTATCTTTGCATGTGAGATGGGTTTCCTGGATACAGCACACCGATGGGTTTTGGCTTTTTATCCAGTTTGCCAGTCTGTGTCTTTTGATTGGGGCATTTAGCCCATTTACCTTTAGGGTTAATATTGTTATGTGTGAATTGGATCCTGCCATTTTGATGCTAGCTGGCTGTTTTGCTGGTTAGTTGATGCAGTTTCTTCATTGCGTTGCTGCTCTTTGCCATTTGGTATGTTTTTGGAGTGTCTGGTACTGGTTGTTCCTTTCTATGTTTAGTGCGTCTTTCAGGAGCTCTTGTAAAGCAGGCCTGGTGGTCTTGAAATCTCTGAGTACTTGCTTGCTCACAAAGGATTTTATTTTTCCTTCACTTATGAAGCTTAGTTTGGCTGGATATGAAATTCTGGGTTGAAAGTTCTTTTCTTTAAGGATGTTGAATATTGGCCCCCACTCTCTTCTGGCTTGAAGGGTTTCTGCTGAGAGATCTGCTGTGAGTCTGATGGGCTTCCTTTTGTGGGTAACCTGACCTTTCTTTCTGGCTGCCCTGAGCATTTTCTCCTTCATTTCAACCCTGGTGAATCTGACGATTATGTGCCTTGGGGTTGCTCTTCTTGAGGAATATCTTTGTGGTGTTCTCTGTATTTCCTGAACTTGAATATTGGCCTGCCTTCCTAGGTTGGGGAAGTTCTGGATAATATCCTGAAGAGTATTTTCCAGCTTGGATTCATTCTCTCCGTCACATTCAGGTACACCTATCAAACGTAGGTTAGGTCTTTTCACATAGTCTCATATTTACTGGAGACTTTGTTCATTCCTTTTACCCTTTTTTCTCTACTCTTGCCTTCTTGTTTTATTTCACTGAGTTGATCTTCGACCTCTGATATCCTTCCTCTGCTTGGTCGATTCAGCTGTTGAAACTTGTGTGTGCTTCAAAAAGTTCTTGTGTTGTGTTTTTCAGCTCCATCAATTCACTTACATTCCTCTCTAATTTGGTTATTCTCGTTAGCATTTCGTCAAATCGGTTCTTAGTTTCTTTGCATTGGGTTAGAACAAGTTCTTTTAGCTCACTGAAGTTTCTTATTATCCACCTTCTGAAGTCTGTTTCTGTCATTTCATCACACTCATTGTCCATCCAGCCTTGTTCCTTTGCTGGTGAGGAGTTGTGATCCCTTGTAGGAGGACAGGCATTCTGGTTTCGGATGCTTTCCTCCTTTTTGCACTGGTTTCTTCACGTCTTTGTGGATTTATCTATGTGTGGTCTTTGTGGTTGGTGATTTTCAGATGGGGTCTCTCACTGGACGTCCAGTTTGTTGATGAAGTTATCTCTTTCTGTTTCTTAGTTTTCCTTCTAACAGTCTGGCCCCTCTGCTGTAGGACTGCTGAGGTCCACTCCCAGCCCTGCTTGCCTGGGGATCACCTGCAGCGGCTGTAGAACAGTAAGTGTTGCTGCCAGTTTCTTCTTCTGCTATCTTTGTCCCAGAAGATTACCCTCCAGGTGTCAGTCTGAGCTCTCCTTTATGAGGTGACTTGTTGGATATACGGGGGTCAGTGAGCTGCTTGAGGTGACAGAGTGTCCTTTATAGGAGCTCAAGTGCTGAGCTGTGAGCTCCATTTTTCATTGAGAGTTGCTGGGCAGGTACGTTTAAGTCTGCTGCAGCAGAACTCATAATCCCCTTTTCTTCCCCAGGTGCTCTGTCCCGGGGAGTTAGGGCTTTATTTATGAGTTTCCCTTGTGCTGCTGCCTTTTTATCAGGGCTGCCTTGCCCATCAATGAGGCAGCCTACTCACTGCCTGCAGAGGCTTTGCTGAGCTGGTGTGGGCTCTGCCCAGCTGCCGTGTGAACTTCCCTGCAGTCCAGTTTATACCGGTGTAGTTAGAACTGCCTCTGCAATGGCCAACTACCTCTGTAGTGGCAGACTGCCTCAGTAATGGTGGACGCCCCTCCCCGACAGAGGTGGACCATCCCGGGTTCAGCTGTGCTTGCTGTGAAACCTTCGATCCAGAGCGTTTCTGATGGCTGTTTTTTTTTTTTTTTTTTGTGGGAGTGGGACCATCCTAGCCTGATCACCTGGCTCCCTCCCTCACAGTGGTTATTTGTTTTTTTAGTTGAATCGTCGACTGTCTTCCGGGTGTTCAAGCCGCCTGTTGAAAAGGTGCCGGGATCTGTTTGATTTCCCGTGCAGTGACCCACTGTGCCTGCTGAAACCGTGGGCGCTGGCGTTTTTTTTGCCTGGGAAATCTCCTGTCCTGGCTGCCTGTTTCAGTCCCCTTTTTTAATCAGATGAATGGGCGGCTCTGCCTTCCTGGAGCTCCAATTGCCAGCTAAAACTGCACCTGGACCCACGTATTTTGTATGGGGAACCACTGCTCCGGGGTGTCGCTCCAAACAGCGGTGGTGAAAACAGCCACACCAGCGAAAACAGCAGCGCTGGTGAAAACAGCCGCACTGGCCAAACCAGCTGCGCTGGCGACCCGTGGGGCTCCTCCCCCTGGGAATCTCCTGGTCTGTGGGTGTAAAAATCCGTCTGGGAATGTGGCGTCCACTGACCCTCCACGCTTTCACTGGGAGCTGCAATCTTCAGCTGCTCCTATTCGGCCATGTTGGATCCCTCGCCAAAACATGTTTCTTCGGGACATACAAATTTAAATGCTAAAGACAAACAGGACAAGAGACATGAGACATACAAATCCAAATGTTAGGAACAAAACAGGACAACTCTCACTGAGGTAGATTGGGCACTGAAGTAGATAAATGATCATGGCACTTTCAAGGACAAACAGAGGACTGGATCCTTAGATGTAAGCCCCTAAGGTCCCCACGCAGTCATACATGCACGCACGCATTCATTCAGAGGTTATTACAGTCTTTTTACAGTTTGTAAACAGTTGGAATACTGAAGAAATTTTTGCCTTCTTTGTAAATGTTTTGAATTAGACAGAACATTCTGGAGTGGTGACAGAGTCCAGAGGGGTGCCCTCATCAGGGCTGAACCCCTCTAGATCAGACAGAAGGACAGAATCAGGACCTTGGGCACCTGGAGTCCAGAAAAAGACAGAACCAGGAACTCTAGACCCCTAGAGTTCAAAGACAGAACCAGGACCAAGGACTCTAGGGTACCCAGAGTCCAAAAACCCAAACGAGGGACTTTTCCAGAGTTCAAAACCCAGAACCAAGGACTCTTCCAGAGGCCAAAACCAGAACCAAGAGTCCTCCAGAGTCCAAAACCAACCAAAAACCAGAACCAGGACTCTTCCAGTGTCCAAAACCCAGAACTAGGATCAGAGACTCTGGGGCACCCAGAGCCCAAGGTCACAGGAATCACTGAAGTCAATTCTGGCATCCTGGTAATTGGATGATCCCTGTAACTTCCAGGAATAACCATATCAGGCCTGACTTACCTTCTCTGTAGAGCAGGACCAGGGGATCTGAAGAACAATTAGGTGGAGTGTGCTGAGAGTCAGTCCACTCTCCTCTGGCAAGGGGTGGTCTATGGGGCTCTTGAATGTCTCAGGGGGTGCCTCCCCAATAGTCTGCCTCCTAGCTTGGGGGAACCCAGAATGAACTCAGTCTGCACCTTGTAACAAATATCTCACTGAGGCCTCCAAATGTTGTAACCAAGCGAGATAGAAGGAATGTGCCCCACACTGAGTTCCACATTAAGAGTTCTTTTTTAATTAGCTAGAGACCAAGAGATGGCTAAAGCTCAAAATTCTCTTGGCCCCAAGGAAGGGGCCTGATTAACTTTTATACCTTACTTTAGGTAGGAGAGGGGGAGCTTAGCTGAAGTGGAATTTTACAGGAGCAGAAAAGCAGATTAGAGGAATGGGCTGCAGGCACAGGTGTCACCAAGAAAGGGGGTGTTCAGGCTGCTTCTACGCAATAATCAAAGGGAAGTTTTTTTCTTACAATAGTGGGGGATGGTTTATGCCAAGCAGGATGTGGTTACAATGGTTACAAGTGTGAGGAACAGTACGCTTCAACACTTCTATGTGCTGCATGATCCAGTTATGCACAGCAGAAAAATGAAATGAAGCGAATATGGTTTACTTAATGATCTCATAAATTGGAACTTGTTGCCCCCGTGCCTCTTGTGCATCTATGGACTAACACGTGAGAGAGATTAAATGGCTGGTAGCTACCAATATTTTATTTGATGCTTCATTTTTTGATTCAGTGAATAACTACTGACAACACATTAACAGTAACGTAAAAGCACAGCTACTCAAGTATCTACATAATTATGCAACTGGCTGGGCACAGTGGCTCATTTCTGTAAACCCAGCACTTTGGGAGGCTGGGGCGGACCAATCATGAGGTCAAGAGATTGAGACCATCCTGGCAAACATGGTGAAACACCATCTCTACTAAAAATACAAAAATTAGCTGGGCTTGGTGGCTCATGCCTGTAATCCCAGCTACTCAAGAGGCTGAGGCAGGAGAATTGGGTACATCTGGGAAGTGGAGGTTGCAGTGACCTGAGATCAAGCCACTGCACTCCAGCTTGAGTAATAGAGCAAGACTCTGGGGGGAAGGCAGGGATACAACACACTAACAAGTAGTCTATTTTTAACTCAGTTTTGGATTGCTGTTTGTTAAGGCCACTGTTTGGGATAAAGAAAACAAAGGGAAAAAGAGGAGAAACAAGAATAGATGCAAGAAATAGAAGCAGCAGTATAAGAAAATGAAGACCAACAAGAAAATAATGAGAAGAAAAACCAGACTGAAAGAAAGGAAAAAGAACAGGTAAGAGAATCAGAAGGCCTATTACCTTTTGTCCCCTCCCCGATTCATGAAATTTGAAAATGTCCAAGATTATCCGAATGAAATAAAAAACAAGCAAAATGGTACACCGTCACCCCCCCAAATTTTATTAATAATGACACATTGCTACCACTGTCACCTGGCTGAGGTACCAGCAGGTGGAGGATGCCCTCAAGATTCTGCAGGAGAAGCAGGAAAGACTCCTCCTTGCCCTGGCTGTGACTCCACCTGCAGCTTCCTACCCACCCCAGGCCAGCCCACAGCACTCATACTCACCTTCCTGGCCCCCAGACTTGCTGCTGCTGTGACCACTAGCACCGATGCCAATACTGCTGCTGTCACTCTCAATGCAGGGGCCCATCCTATGAGGCTCCTGCACTCCTGTCCTTGCCCTTGCAGTAACCAGCCACCCTCCTACCTGTCTGGATCTCTGCAGTCTCCATCACTGCCACCAACCACAGGAAGGTGAATCATAGTGCCACAGGCTCCAGCATGTGACAGGTGTCTCTTCTTTCTCTTGGCATGGAGTAGCTGGGTGGTCAAAGTCAGAAAAGCCTAGAACAGGACACAGAGAGTGGTAGCATTAGAACCCCACTTTGTCATGCTGGCCACTGTGTGGCAGGGGCAAGTTTCAGTGAAGGCACTTATACCCACCCTCCAAAGTGCAGCCTCTCCTTTTGTCCCAAGCTGGCCAGTAACTGAGGCCTGGGATGGGGTACTAGTGACACCACGGTGCCTGGGCTACCCACTCCACAGGAACCAGTGGGCCCATCTGGGCTGTGCTCAGGAAGCAGGTGCAGCAGAAACTCAGTGCCAGCCAGACCTCCCCACCAAAGTGCAGGTTCCCATTCCTAAGGCCTCTACCCACAGGGCCCTGTCACCTCTGCTACTGCATGCCTGGGCATCCCTGGCAGTCTCCACAACACAGAATGAGAGGGCTCTGGCCTGGAAACTAAGGTGGGTCTGGGTGCCCTACTGTAATCAGGATTTTCACAGAAACATTGTGTGTCCACCACACAGGAGGAGATGGCCCTTTAGAGTCTACAGTCTAGGGAGAGGTAGACCACTCCTTTCTCAGAGACCACCACTGTCACTGAAACCTCCATCACCTGCTGCCAGCAATGCAGCTTCTGATAGAGTACCTAACCTGCCGCTACCGGCAGTGTAGCCCAAGATAGTGCTAATACCCCATCCCACACCTCCGGCAGTGTAGCACCTGATGACAGCCCCCAACCGGCCCCTGCCTTAGTTACTGCAGTGCCTCATGGCACCTGCAACCCAACTCCTGCTGTGGGCAGCGCAGCCCAGTATAGTGCCCCCAACCCACTCCCTTCAGCAGGCAGTATTGCCACAGATAGAGTCCCAAACCAGACCCCGCCATGGGCAGTGACACACCCATATAGCACAGAAACTGCCCCCACTGCAAGCACTGCAACCCCAGATAGTGCACCAACCTGCTCCCCATTGGGAACAGTACAGCCCTCAGCCAACTCCCTGCCTTGGGCAATGCAGCCACGGATAGCCCTCCAAACTCCCTCCCCACCTTGAGAAGAACAGCCACTGATAACTCAGGTAACCCCCAATAGTGCACCCAACCTGCCCCTGCCACAACCAATGTGGCCTGGAATAGCACATTCACTTGCTCTTTGTCAGGCAGTGCAGACCCAAGAGCACCCAACGCACCTGCCACCTCCCCCGCTCTCAGGCAGTGTATCCGGCCCCAAGGGCGCCCCCAACCAACCCTCTACTCCCTCTCCACAGGCAATCTGGCCCCAGGTAGTGCTCCCAATGAACTTCCCCACCTCTGTCTCGGTGTAGTCCCTGATAGCGCCTTTAATACCCCCCTCCCCACTGCCAAAAGTGTATCACTCTATAGTGACCCTAACTGATCCCCCATCACAAGCATTGCAGCTCCAGATAGTGCCCCTACCCTGCTCCCCATGTGGGCAATGCAGCCATGAATAGTGCCCCCAACCAGTTCCCCGACACAAGCAATGATGTCCTGGATATCACACCCCCCACCCACCATGGGCAGTGTAACACCTGATAGCACCCCCAGCCCACCCCTCACCTCTGGCAGCGTTGCACTTGTTAGTGCCCCCAACCGGTCCATGATGAGGGCATTGCAGCACCTGATAGCTCCCTCAACTCAACCCCCACCATGGGCAACACATCCCCGGATAATGTCCTCAAAATGCCACACTGCTGCTGGCAGTACGGTTTGGGATAGGCCCCAACCCACCCCCAGCAATGGGCAGAACACCCTCAGAAAGGGCCCACAACCCTCTCCCCTCTGCAGGCAGTGGCACCCCAGATAATCCACCCAACCAGCCCCACAAACATGAGCAGTGACACCCTGGATAGTGCCCACTGCCCACTGCAGGGCACCCCCAACCCACCCCCCATGGTGCAGGCCATGTGGGCTGGGATGGCTAACCTTTCCCGCCATCTTTTTACCTTTCCAGCTGCCTTGTAGTTTCCCTCAGTGCCACCAATGAAACAGGCAGGTGAGCCAAGACACTGCAAGCTCCAGCCTCCAGCATGCACAGCACGTGGCTACTCCTCCTTCTCTAAGTCAGACACAGAGCAGGTAAGCAAACCAACCCGGAAGAGCCTGAAACAGTGAGAAGCCCCCTTGGCATGCTTTATATAAAGTGTTCCTGAACTACGTGTTCTGATTGGATGAGAGAAAACTGCAGGATCTACTCTAATTGGGCTTTATTTTCATGCTCTGATTGGTTATCCTAAGACTTGCTGTCATCCAATCAGAACATGAAAATAAAGACCAATTAGAGTAGACCTTGTAGTTTTCTCTCATCCAATCAGAACATATAGTCCAGGGACACCATATATAAAGGATGACAAAGGCGAGTCTCACCATTTCAGGCTCTTCTCAGTGGGGTTGCGTACCTGTTATGGGTCGGGCTTAGAGGAGAAGGAGGAGTAAGCCACCTGCTGCCCACGCAGGAGGCTGGAGCCTGTGGTATCTTGGCTTGCCTGGCTGTTGCGGTTGGTTGTGGTGAGGAAGACTACAGCACAGCTGGAAAGGTAAAAAGCTGGTTGGATAGGTTCTCCATTTTGGGTCGGAAGGTTTGTGGCATCAGGGACAGGTTGGGGGCGCTGTGCTGTAGGCAGTGGTTGATATCCATGGTTTCACTGCCCGTGTTTGGGAGGCTGATTGGGTGTGTTATCTGGGGTGTCATTGCCCGTGAAGAGGAGAGGATTGGGGGCCCTATCTGGGGGTGCACTGCCCTTGGATGGTGGTGGGTTGGGGCAGTATGGTTGGTGGTGAGAAAGGAGACTGCAGTACAGCCGGAAAGGTAAAAGAGTGGTGGGATAGGTTCATCATCCCAGGTCACCCACTGCCATGTGGGGGTAGGGTTGGTGGTGCTCTGCCATGGGCAGTGGGCACTATCCAGGGCATCACAGCCTGTGTTTGGGGGCTGGTTGGGTGTGGTATCTGGGGCATCGCTGCCCATGGAGGCGAGTGGGTTGGAGCCACTGTCAGGGTGCACTGCTAGTGGCCGGGTGTGTGTTGAGGCACTATCCCAAGCTGTACAGCCAGCCACAGTGGGCATTTGGGGGGCACTATCCAGGGATGCACTGCCTGCAGTTGGGGTGTGAGTTGGGTGAGCTGTCGAGTGCTGCAATTCTGCAATTTCTTTGTTCAGGATAGGTTGGGGGTGCTATGGGATGTTACACTCCCATGGTGGGTGGGGATTGTGATATCCAGGGCATCATTGCCTGCATCTGGGAACTGGTTGGGGGCACTATCCATGGCTGCTGGCCCACAATGGGGAGCAGGTTAGGGTCACTATCAGGCTGGAATACCAGTGGCAGAGGATAGGTTAGAGTCACTATGGGGTGCTACACTGCTGGTGGCAGGGAGGGGGTTTTGAAGGCTTTATCAGGGCCTACACTGAGGCAGAAGTGGGAGGGGGTTTCTTGGGAGCACTACTAGAGGCAAGACTGCCTGAGGAGAGGCGGTGGGGGTTGGTTGGGGGACACCGTTGGGGGCAGGATAGACTATCCATGGTGGGGGAGTGGGTGCTATCAGGGG
>PVKV010042384.1:0-10761 GCA_004027835.1 Alouatta palliata
AAAAGTGGGCAAAGAATATGAACAGACACTTTTCTAAAGAAGACATTTCTGCAGCCAACAAACATATGAGAAAAAGCTCATCGTCATTGGTCATTAGAGAAATGCAAATCAAAATCACATTGAGATACCATCTCATGCCAGTTAGAATGGTGATCATTAAAAAATCTGGAGACGACAGAGCTGGAGAGGATGTGGAGAAATAGGAACACTTTTACACTGTTGGTGGGAGTGTAAATTAGCTCAACCGTTGTGGAAGACAGTGTGGTGATTCCTCAAGGATCTCAAAATAGAAATACCATTTGACCCAGCAATTCCATTACTGGGTATATACCCAAAGGATTAGAAATCATTCTATTATAAAGACACATGCACAGGTATGTTTATTGCAGCACTGTTCACAATAGCAAAGACTTGGAACCAACCCAAATGCCCATCAGTGATAGACTGGATAAAGAAAATGTGGCACATACACACCATGGAATACTATGCAACCATAAAAAATGTAAGTTTATATCCTTTGCAGGGACATGGATGAAGCTGGAAACCATCATTCTCACCAAACTGACACAGGATCAGAAAACCAAGCACTGCATGTTGTCACTCGCAAATGGGTGTTGAACAATGAGAACACATGGACACAGGGAGGGGAATATCACACACCACAGCATGTCCAGGGTGGGAGGGCATGGGAGGGAAAGCAGCGGATGGAGGGATTGGGGAGGGATAGCATTAGGATAAATACCTAATGTAGATGATGGGGTGATGGATGCAGCAAACTACCATGGCACGTGTATACCTATGTAACAAACCTGCCCGTTCTGCACATGTACCGCAGAACTTAAAGTATAATGAATAATCTACCCAGAAAAGAAAATGTTTTATATTTAAAACAATGGAATACCCCTCAGCCATGAAAAAGGAATGAAATTCTATCATTTATAACAACATGGATGAACCTGGAGGACATAATGCAATAAGCCAGATACAGAAAGACAAATATCACACAGTATCACCCATGTTGAATCTAAAATAAAAATTTAATATAGAAGTAGAGAAAACAGTGGTTAGGGGAGACTGAGGGTAGGGGGACAAGGAAGGGAGAATGGTGAGAGGTTGATCAATGGGTACAAAGTTACAATAAGATGGGGAAATGAGATCTGATATTCTATTGCACAGTAAATTCATGAGGATGGATATGCTATTAATAGCTACCTCGATTTGATCATTGTACAATATATGCATATACTGAAATATCAAAGTGTGTCTCTTAACTATATGTATAATTACAACGTGTCAATTTAAACATGAAAATAAAAATCCAAAAAAATTTAATTTTCCCAAAGAAAACATATGTTTGAAGTCAATTTCTTCAGTGTGTCTGAAAAATTTTTTAGATTTATTTTTTACTTCACTCTTAAAAGACAAGTCTTCAGGGTATAGATTTATAAGTTGGTGATTATTTTCTTTCAGTGCTTTGATGCATTATTGCATTGTCCTGCTTTGATTGTTGTTGAGAAATCAGACTTTGGTCTAAACATTCCTTTGAAAGTAAAGTAATCTGTTCTTTTTACTCTCTGGTGACTCACTCTTCTTTCCTTCCTTTCTTCCTTTTCTTTCTTCTTGGAGGGAGAGTACTTTTAAGATCATTTCTTTAAATCGATATTGTATATTCTCACTACAATGAATTTAGATTAAGATTTGTTTGCGTTTATGCTGCTTGAGATTCACTGGGGTTCCTGAATCTGACGATTCTGAGAAAATTTCAGCTATAATCTCTTCAAAATATTGCCTCTCCCCATTACCTCCTGCAACTCTCATTAGACGTAGCTCAAGCTTCTCAAATTATGCTCTATGGCTTTTGATTTCTATTTGAAATTTTCTATTTCTGTATCTCTTGAATGGCACTCTAGTTAATTCCTTCAGCCCCGTTATTCACTACACAAAGTCTTTTTTCAGCGTGTCAAATCTGCTGTTTAAGCTGTCACTGAATTTCTAATTTTAGTTTTTAAATATTTAATGTAGTTTCAAAAAATGATTTCTATTTTTGGTAACTCATTCTTTGCCATGTTTTTGATGGCTCTCATTTTCTCTTTAAACAGTTACATTAGTTTTTAATTGTTCTAATATACCCAGCCTTTGTGAGTATAATTCTGTAGTCTATTATTTTGTCTACCACTAACTCATGATTTCTTTTTTAAGTATGGTGATGTTTTTTGTTTAACTTTTATCTTAAGTTCGGGATACAAGTTTATGTTTGTTACACAGGTAAACTTGTGTTATGGGGGTTTGTTATACAGATTATTTCATCACTCAGGTATTAAGCCTAGTACCCATTAATTATTTTTTCCGATCCTCTCTCTCCTCCTACTCTTTGTCCTCGGAAAGGCCCCAGTGTGTGTTCCCCTCTATGTGTCCGTGTGTTCTCAGGTGATGTTTTTTGAATGAGAGCACAAGTACCTTGGAACTTTATCCTTAGAAATTCACTGAAGCCTAGGTTTAATCAAGATGTATTTCTCTGCAAAGAACTGTGCTCACTTCTGTGACATATCTAGAGGCCTTTCCAACCTGAGAACACCTTAAATGCATTGTGCGTGTGTGTGTGTGTGTGTGTGCGTGTGTGTGTGTGTGTGTGTGTCCTATAGAATTTCAACTCCAAACTATGATTTGGGTTAGGAATTTCAGGATGTGTAATTTCTTTCTACCTGAGGCAAGTCTTATAATGTTCCTCTATGAGGCATTTGTTTCTTTGTTTTGTATTTTGTATACTAAGAGTGTTACCTTTCAAGGGTCTCACTTTATGCAGGGTTCTTGACCTGACTCACCTTGTATGGGACCTGTGCTTTTTCTCCTATCCCTTTTTTCATAGGCCACCAGGGATTGACAGACGTGCAAACTTTGGCTTCAGTGCTTTCTCACACTCTCAATTCATGCTTTCTTGTGATTTGAGGTCTCTGAGGATTTTCCTTTTTTTTTTTTTTTTTTGCCATGTCAACTACTTATTCGATGATTGTGACTTTAATGAATATATATGTATATATATATAAATACAGTTTAATATTTTAAAATATGTTGTATCAGGATTTTTACCTACTTAGTTTAGCATATTGAAGAAAATAGAAATGCCTTGCTTTCTTCCATTCTTGATTTCTTTCTTTTATTCTCTCACTCCCTCCTTCTCTCCTCTCCTGTTATCTTTGTTTTTTCTTATTATTTCACTTTTCTTTTTTGTCATTCTATTTTTCTTTTTACATGCCCTTGATATTTTCTTTTTATTTCTCTTTCTCACTCTCTTATTATTCTTATTTTATCTTTCTTGGTCTTTACTTCATTTTCTTTTCTTTCCTTTTTCTATCTTTCATGCCATTTTTTTTACAAAAAGCCCCCAAAATAGTTTTTAGTTTAATGAAGAGTAATGTTTTAATAATCTCTTTTTATAAAATTAGTTTGGCCATCACTAATTAGGACAATGAGGTTCTATGTCCTTGGAATAAAGTACTATTTATCGACTATAATGCTTTTCATATAATAAGTGCTCAATAAATGTTTGTTTTTGAATGAAACTTTATTAAATATTCCAACTCTGCTATGGTGAGCACATTGTGAGATCCAAATGTTGCCAAGTAGACTGTACCTGTGACTCAGTCAAGCCTAACCCAGACTGACAGAGAAATTGATGGAATGTTAATTGATAGCAGCTGGATGACTGGCATGAGCGCAGCCACAGGAAAGGGCCAAGGATCTCTCAGTAAATATAAAACGTACATTTATCAAAGACCCCAGAGGCTTTTTAATGAGAATGACCTCTGGTTAAAATTAGAGTGAAAGGGAAATAAAGATAGTAATTTGGGGACTTTGAGTTCTAGCATATTTTCCACTTAATAGTCACTGATTTAGAAAATGAAACTCATGAAATTCTCATAATAGTACTGACTTGACTTTAATGATCCCGAAACCCCAGTAGGTGGGTTCATGATTTGTTGGTTAGCAACACTGGAAAATATACTAAGTGGAGAAAACAGGAATAAGTCCCCAAATTTAAAATATTATCATCAGTATTTTGGCTGATAGAAAACAGGTTGTGGTTACTGAATTTGCCTTTTAGAGTGGGCTGAGCGGGGGTGGCTTATTCATTGGAATCGAAAACAACTCTAGATGGATTTGAGGGGAATAAGACAGGAGTTTTCATGGATCACAAGCTGGCTGTACATCAGTAAAGACCTCCCATTATATGAAAAATTCTAGGTTAACACTGGAATAAGTGACAAGGCTAGACCTATCATAGGTCCTAGGATGTGTTTTGGTGGGGACACTCCAGGACAATCTCCTTTTGGGACTTGAGAGTTCCCCAGAGAAATCAGTGATTATCTTGTCCACTAAATGAGGTCTCTGGTTTCTACAAAACTGGCTGATGCAACTTGATTGCAATATACTAGTTTGATTTCAGGTATGTTCAAAATATTAAAACATGACAGTGTTTATATCCTGATGAGCTGTTTTATCTATTTGCCTTCCCCAATACATGGCTTTATTTCTGTAGCATTTTAAAGCAAATTCCTAAATTATTGCATTTTATCTGTAAATAGAATACTGGCTACCTCTGAGATGGGTCAAGGTTATATCTGGTTGGTCCAAGAGAGGTTGCCACAAGATGTCAACCTGGTCCATGATACTTTCCCTCATCTGCTGATGCTAACACTTGCATAGTGATTTCTACATCTGTGCCAGGAACATTTGAAGTGCTTCACATGTTTTAACACCCCTGATAAACTTGGAGGGAGTCCATTTTCTTGGGGTCCCACAGGCTATCAGAACAACTCTGCCTACCTATCCACCAATATGTGCTCCACTCTAAAAAGTGCTGGAAACTGCAACTCTTTGGATCTGTTTGGCTAGGGTTTCTTTTTTTCATTCCCACTGTGACTCAGAGGATGAAGGTGACTTACTGCTTGTGTCTTACCTATACATGAGAAGTGTGTTTCGCTGGATAAAAGATCATTCGTTAAGAAGACAAAGAGCTGTTTTCATTCTTGGAACCTGAAAGGTATTTCTTTAGCAGATTCATATTTGAAGACATTTTTAATTTTTTTTGTTTAACCATTAAACAGTGTGTACTTCAGTTGTGGGCTCTGCTTCTCTGGATGGTTATGAAGAAATGGAAGAAGGCATGTCGAATATACAAACTTACTTTGGAATTAACCAGCTTGCTTTCCTTTGAAGGTACAAGGAAAGTAGACCAATCTTGCACCTACTATACCCATCTACTAGAAATTGTTACCTAGTATGCTAATCTTTTAGGTTGAAGTATTTTAGACTGGAAAAGAAATATTTTCCAACCTTGTAATCTAAGAAAGTTTAACCACTGGTTTTTTGACTCAAAAACAACTCGAGAGTTATTTGGACATTCTTAAGACAACAGATGAATAAATGGCATAGTATTTTAAATATATTATTTTGTAGTTAAAAATTATGAATATAAAGTCTGGTCTCTTAGAATTCAGGTGTACAAAGGAAGAGCTTTTCAATAGGAACAAGCCTTGAGCAGAAATCAAGCTGCAGGAAAGACAGCCCTGTGCTGCCTTTCTAGAGGGCAGGGAGACAATGTGGGGGACTCTGTATTCTGACAGGTACCAAAATCATACACACCACAATCCAGATAACTTTAAAATAAATTTTCATGTCTGATAGATACACTTTTTTGCCAAGATACTTCCTGGCTATTATTGTGTGCTTGTCCAGATGAAAAATTTTATTCATTAGTTAAAATTTTTAATGGTGTTTGAATTCTACGGAATTTATTATTAATCAGGTACAACTGACATTTTGCATTGTTGAATTTTTCCATTTGAGACACACTACATTTGTCCTCTTAAATTTTTTGCTTTTTAGACAATTTTCTGTTGTATTGCTTTTGTTTTCTTTGTATTGCTCCTACATATTCCTTAAGTTTATTTGTAAGTAATGTAAATTTTTTCTTGTTTTCTACATTGTAATTTCTAGTGGACTAATATTGATACTCTAAGAAACCTATTGGCTGGGCACGGTGGCTCCAGCCTGCAATCCCAGCACTTTGAGGCTGAGGCGGGCAGATCGCTTGAGGCCAGGATTTCGAGACCAGCCTGGTCAGCATGGTGAAACCCTGTCTCTACCAAAAATATAAAAATTAGCTGGGTGTGGTGAGGCGTGCCTGTAATCCCAGCTACTCAGGAGGCTGAGGCAGGAGAATCACCCGAACCTGAGAGGTGAAGGTTGCAGTAAGCCTAGATCATGCCATTGCACTCCAGCCTAGGTGACAGAGCAAGGCCCTGTGTCCAAAAAAACAAACAAAACAAACAAAAACAAAAACAAACCCACCTACTGATTTTTATGTATTAGTACAATAGTGGTTGCTTATTAGTTTTAAAGTTTTAATAGTGTTTCAGTTGTTTTTCTTGGTCTTCCGGAAAGGGAGTTATCAGCAGTAAATAATAATAATTTTTGCCTTTTCTTTTCCAAAATATATATTCTTTGTTCTGTTAGCATATATGATTGTATTGGCTAGCATACATGATGTATCCAGAGTGATATTAAATCATATGGTAAACAGGATTCATTCTTGCTTTACATCTGATTGAAAGGCGAATATTTTTGCAGCAGTATTCTCAAAGTTCCTGAATATACTGTTTAAAAGAAAGTTGTCAAATATATTTTGGAAACACATATTAATATGTTAACGGTTCTGAAATAAATGTAGTAAAGAGATGTGTTTACATGTGATTAATTTATTATTACCATTTCCTAAAGGTACTTAATAATAATTTAATAATAAATCATGAATCCATCCCTTTTTTTTTTTTTTTTTGAGACAGGGTCTTTGTCTGCTGCTCCCACTGTAGTGCAGTGGTGTGATCATAGCTCACTGCAGCCTTGACCTCCCAGGCTCAAGTAATCTGCCACCTCAGTCTCCTGAGTAGTTAGGAGACAGCGATGTACTATTGTGCTTGGGTTGTTTTTTATTTTTTGTAGAGACAGGATCTTACTATGTTGTCCAGGCTGGTCTCAAACTCCTGGGCTCAAGTGATCCTCCTGCTTCGGTTCCCCAAGTTGCTGGGATTTTAAGTGTGAGCCACTGTGCCCAGCTCTTTTTTTTCTTTTGTTTTTGCAAAATAACTATAACCTTACCTAACCAATACTCTACATATTGAGATATGCTATTGGATATTGGTTAGAAACAATTTTTAAGACCATTTTACATAAATTAATTTGATTCTTATTTTATTAGCAAATGCTAAATTTTACCAAATGAATTTTTAGTAGTCAGGATGATTGAAATGTCTTTTTTTCTTTGACGAATGTGATGAATTATGTTGATAGATATTTTGGTATTGAACAATTTCTGAATGTTTAAAAGAAACCATTCCATGACCATGGAGTTTTATTTCTTTAATATTCTTCCATACTTCATTTGCTAATATTTTATTTGAGATTTTTAGGTCTATAGATCTGAATGATAGCAGACAGGCACTAGTGATCTAGATACAGGTATCCTGGTAACTCTTCCCAATTATGTTTCCAAAAGTAACCAAGACATTGGTACCTAAATCCAAAGTACTGGAATATTCAAGTTATATTCTTGAAGTATATAAACATCCCACTTGATATTTTTACTGTTATTCCTATCTTTGCCAACAAAAGATGTGAATTTTCATCAGAAAATGAAAGATAATTTCAGTTATCTTCACCATCAATTGCATAATTATGTATTTTAAGTCCCTGACATATAAGAATTACATATTTTATCTAATTTCACTAGGTTTTAAAATTAAAGATCAGGAGAAGAGAAGGGAATTACTAATGGTTTGTTAATCAGCTGTGGCAAATCATGATTGTCAAATGATGACTTAAAGAAGTAAAAACGTTCTGGAAAAAATAAGTGTATCATGTAACTGTAAGTCCTCACTAGATTCTGAAAGAAACAGAAAATAAAATTATTCTGCTTTCTTTTTTGGAAGAAACACTTGTTTACACATTCAAAGGGGAAACCACAGGGGACCTAGTAGCATATCTGCTTGGTAAGTTGGCATTTGAGATTTGTA
Organism: Alouatta palliata; assembly: GCA_004027835.1. NCBI lineage: Eukaryota > Metazoa > Chordata > Mammalia > Primates > Atelidae > Alouatta > Alouatta palliata. The sequence goes on from PVKV010042384.1 coordinate 8,073, forward strand.
TAGCTACCTCCTCCCATTATGTGATAGGATGCCTAGATCCCTTAATAACTTCCAATGTCGATTTTTTATTGTCTTTTTTTCTTGCTATATGTCTATGAATATGAAAAAAAGATGCCAGCACATTTCAGCAAAATCCTATGTATATGGTTAAAAAAAAAAAAAAAGCAAAGCCCAAAGTGCTGAATCTAGGCTGTTACTTAATAATAATCTCATGTATGATGGCCATTTTGGAAACATATTTGATTGCAGGTTCAACTTGGATAGGATTATTAGTGCGTGTAATTATAACCTACATGTCAGTGAGCATAAATGAGTAACCAATAACTTGTGAACTTCTGTTGCTAATTGTATGTTAAGGTTTGAGTGCGAATAACAGAAATCACCTGGTAGCAAAATACCCTGTTCTCCATGTTGCTCCTCAGTCTTCACAGATCACTTTTAATATTTCTGTATGTCTTTCCCCCATTTTCTGTAGGTCTTTGCTTTTAACCACCCACACCTCACCAGACGACTGCCCTCAGGTTCCTCGAGCTACTTTTTCTGCAAGCACAGGGCATCCCCTGCTCCCCACAGTATGGTTTATAGCTCATGACAGACGGTGTGAGGATTTGAAAGCCCAGATGTCTTGCCTCAATTTAAGACCAACTCTGAGCTGTAATTTTCCCTCCAGAGCATTTCTGAGGGATCTGGCTGAGATGGGACTATGCCTAAAATTGTACCCTCCCTTGACTTTTTCCCTTTCCTAGTCCCACTTCCCCTCATCTCCTGAGTAGTTTTTCCTGGAGGCACTTCCTTAATCAATCATTGGCACATAAATCTTTATTTCAGAGTCTCCTTCCAGGAAAACTGACCCAAGACACAGTATAATTTTTTTTTTTTTAGAAGAAAGAGATCAAATGAAGGGAATTGGGTGCTTATGAAATCATTGGAAGGGAGCAGGGATCAGAGGCCACCATTAAGTTTAAGAATATCCTGCCATAATCAGAGGGCCAGCGTATTAGTCCATTCTCATGCTGCTATAAAGATATACTCAAGACTGGGTAATCTATAAAGGAGAGATATTTAATTGACTGTCAGTTCCACAACAGACTGGGGAGGCCTCAGGCAACTTACAATCATAGCAGAAGGTAAAAGGGAACCAAGTACCTGTTAGGGACAAGCTACCTCAGAAAATACCCTCCATGCAAGCTGACTGTGCCCCCCCAACTCTGATTGCTCTGCAGCTACATTCCTAAACCCCTATTTAGGTGCTACAATTAAGCAAAGACTGATTACAGCCATCTGGGCAGCTCAGGGAAGGACAGGGAAAACAAACGTAGTTGCTGATTTACACATACCTGTAAAATCCTGCTTTTTAAAAACTGCCACCACAAAAGTCACACGATGATGTATTGTAAGTCTGTCACAAGTTAACAAACTATCTCTGTGCCTGTTACAAGCTGATAGACTATCTCAGTCCTGAAACTCCCTTATGCCCCTCTCACCCCATATAACCCCTTATTTTGTAATCTGGGGCTGCCTCCTCTGATTGTTATGGGGAAGCCCCGTAGGTTAATAAAACTTGTTTACCTCATTTTGGGTCTATTCTCCTTTCTCTTGGCTAAACTTACATATTGGTGCCTAAACCGTGGATGGTGTAGGCTCTGGCAGGTGCCCTTAGAGGGCTGGTGTCAGCACTCTCATTTGTGTGCGCGCGCTCTCTCTCTCGCCCCCTCCCTCCCTCTTCTATGACTTCTCTCCAAGCCATCCTCCCCTTCCTGAACCTGCAGAAGACCTGCTGAGAATCTACCAGACTCTCCCATTGCTGGCGACCTCATCCACCATCAGAGACTCGGCCAGAGTAAGTAAGAGAGACTCTTGCTATTTACCTGGAAACTTTGACCATCTCTGCCTCCCAGAAAGACCCAGTGCTGAGCCAAGGGCTTCCCCTCTGGCCCCCAGGTCTCTGGTTCCTCTGTTTCAGGGATGCCTGACTTGGCGGCTACCTCCTCTATTCCAGACAAGGCCTGTGGGATAGGGGACTCCCTCTCCCACCATCCTTGTCATCCACAGTCTCTTCTTCCTCTACCTCTCTCCCCCATTCGCTCTGGGAGTCTCTCAGTCCACCCCTTCCAAAACTTCCCCACCTTGGGTGTCTCCTGTGTAATCTCAATGGTCTCAGCCTCTGTTCAAAGGTCTGTCCTAAGAGGCTTATTTTTTACCGTAATACTGCTTGGCCTCAATACAAATTAGACAATCGCTCCCAATGGCCCAAAAATAGCACTTTTAATTTCAAATATACTTTAAAATTTAGACAACTTTTGTCATTGCAATGGGAAATAGTCTGAGATTCCTTATGTTCAGGCTTTCTTCATCCTCCGTATTCATCCTTCCCTCTGTCAGTCCTGTTCCTGATCTACTTTCCAAATCTCCTCACTCGCTCCAAACCCAACTCTCCCCAGCCCCAGCCAATGACTCTTCTTCCTTTGACCCCACCAAATTTCCTCCTCCTCGATCGCATCATGTTCCCCCACCAAAGCATCACGGTCCCCCACCACAGCATCACGGTCCCCCCACCAGAGCATCATGGTCCCCCACCAGAGCATCACGGTCCCCCAATCAGAGCATCACGATTACCCCACCAGAGCATCACGGTCCCCCACCAGAGCATCATGATTCCCCCACCAGAGCATCACGGTCCCCCCACCAG
>PVKV010042385.1:0-10760 GCA_004027835.1 Alouatta palliata
TTTTGCCTAGATTTTCTTCTAGGGTTTTTATGGTGTTAGGTCTTATGTTTAAGTCTTTAATCCATCTGGAGTTAATTTTAGTGTAAGGTGTCAGGAAGGGGTCCAGTTTCTGCTTTCTGCACATGGCTAGCCAGTTTTCCCAACACCATTTATTAAACAGGGACTCCTTTCCCCGTTGCTTGTTTTTGTCAGGTTTGTCGAAGATCGGATGGTTGTAGATGTGTTGTGTTGCCTCGGAGGCCTCTGTTCTGTTCCATTGGTCTATATCTCTGTTTTGGTACCAGTACCATGCTGTTTTGATTACTGTAGCTTTGTAGTATAGTTTGAAGTCCAGTAGTGTAATGCCTCCAGCTTTGTTCTTTTTGCTTCTAGTTTCCTGAGGTACAACATTAGCTTGAAATCTTTCTACGTCTTTCATGTAGATGTTTATTGTTACAAACTTCTTTCTTAGAACTGCTCTTTCTCTGTTTCATCATAGGTTTTGGTATATCGTATTTCCATTTTCATTTGTCTCAGGAATTTTTTAAATTTATTTTTAAATTGCTTGATTGACCCATTCGTATTTCAAGTTATGCTGATTAATTTTCACATATCGTGCAGATGTTGGATGGAATGTTTTTTAAATGTCTGTTGGGTTCATTTAGCGTAGAGTCCAGTTTAAATTCTATCTTTCCTTGTTGAGTCTCTGTGTGAATGATCTGTTCATTGCAGAAAAGTAGGATGCTAAAGTCTTGTACTATTATTGCATTGCATTTTATCTCTCCATTTGGTCTGTTAATATTTGCTTCATGTATTTAGGTGCATCAATATTGGATACATATATTTTTATATTTGTTATTTTTCTTTCTGTATTGACCTGTTTGTTATTACATAATGTTCTTTTCCATCTTTTTATAGTTTTTTACTTAAAGTCTAATTTATCTGACATAATTATAGTTACTTCTGATACCTTTTGGTTTCCATTTGTATGGAATATTTTTTTCCATCTGTTCATTTCAGTCTACGAGTCTATGTGTGTCCTTACAAGTGAAGAAAATTTCTTGTAGACAGCATATAATTGGGTCTTGTGTCTTTTAACTATTCACATGAAGTGCTTACTTTATGTCTTTTAATTAGTGCCTTAGTACATAGTATCAGTCAGGTCAGGAAGAGCACTTAAGTAGTATGTTCAACTTGCACTTCATTCATTCGTTCGCTCATATTTATTGAGGACCTATTCTATGTGAGCATGGTTCTAGGCACTTGACTAGAGTAGTGAACACAATAGGCACATCACTTACCCTCAAAGCTATTACATTCTAATCAAGTTTGAGGTCAAAAAGCTACAATAAGAACACTAAATGATGGCATCTCTTGTGAAATCACAAGTGTTTGTGCCAAGAATTTTGTTTCTACCATGCTCACCAAATTTATAAACCACAGAGATAGAGAGTGCCAATGAGTTCTGGACTGGTGTAGAAAGAATGACCATTTTCCATCTTTTACAGTCTATATCCTTTAGGCACTGGAGAAGACCTGTTTATGACCAGATTCCCAAATCCTTGTCCTTACCCTTATGCTGTCTCTTATGAAAATAGTATGTTTGAGTTCTGGCCTTCATTATTTAACCACAGTTGCTCAAACCCAGGCTCAGGAGTCTTATTGAAAGAAAACCATACATTCAAACCACACCATACTCAACTTCTGCCCTCCATGTCTCTTTTACAACCAAATACTTTTCCACTATCTAGGAGGAAAAAAAGATGCTCATGCCCAATAATGAATCATGACTGTTTTCTTATGTTTTGTATCTGCTGGGGAGGAGGTAGGGATATCTGTCCTAGCTAAATCTGATTTCCTGTTCCAACAGTCAAGAATATGCTAGAACACACAAACAATTAATGTATTATTGCTTACATTTCACTACATTAAAATATAACATAACCTTGGCACTTCGAGTGCATTATTTGTTGAAAAATCATCATCTTACAGGGCTAAAAAAATCATGAAAGTCAGAAATATAAAACAAATCTGGATTTTTTTCTTAGTCTGTAAAGGCACAAGGGAGAGACAGCACAATAAGTGAAAAAAGAAAATAATGAAAGACAATCTACAGAATCCGTTTCTTTGAGTAAGTAAAATTGCAATTGCAATGCTCTTTAATTATATTTTGAATGCAAGAGTGCTTGGAAGGAAAATCCTACAGAGTTTAACATTGCTGTGATAAGTAAGCATTAAACGTATCAAGTATGGTGAGATTTTTTTTTTATGTTTAAAAATTTGCAAAGCCAAATAATATATCAAGCCACTTGATTTTTTTCTATATTTTTTTTTGTTGTTCCTTTTGGAACTGTATTTTCCAAGTATGTAGCAGTCAAACATCAGTCCATTGCTCTTTCTATGAGTGGATTATATTTTATATGCATGGCAAAGTTTGGGACATTTTTCCATTTCATTTTAACTTCCTAAATAAGAGAGAATATTCTTGGAACATTTCCAATCATTGTAGATTTTAAAACGACATTTTCAGAACATCCTGAAGTGTAGCTGGCTGCGTGACGATAGAATGAGAGATGCTGTTGTAGAAATGACTCATTTGACTGTTGCTTTGTCTCATGCTTCAGATGCTTTTTAAACTCTGTCCATGACTGAAAAGCCTCTTCTTCTATTCTCAAAGGCAGCCTCTAAAATCTACAAGCATTTTGTGGATAGAGAAAGTGACTGGGGCCCTCTGAAGTCTTCTTAGAAACATTCATCACACCCCAGCGTATTCCACAGTTTCAGCATGTACTTACTGAGCCTGTAATGTTATTGAACTGGATACTAAGCAGTGAACCAAGCAAAGTTCCTGTCCTCATGGAGCCAATATTGTAGTGGGGGCTTAAAGCCAACAAATAATTGAATATATAACTTTCCAGTGAAGTAAAACCCAGAAATATTCACCTAAGATGACTATTATTTGAATCTAAGGCAACTGGCAGTTGATTGCCAGTTTGCCTCATTCTATTCTTCAATGAGGACTGGCTAAAATTATGATTTACAAAGAGAAGGGAAGTGGGTAGGAGACAAGATAGGAAGCTACTGCTTTGTGATTGCTTGGGATCATAGTATTTTAGGACAGGTTGTATATCTCTTAACAAAAATTCTTGGGACCAAAAGTGTTTTGAATTTTGATTTTCGTTTTTAATTTGGGTTATTTGCATATACATAATGAGATATCTTGGTGATGAGACCAAAGTCTTAATACAAAATTCATTTATCTTTCACTTACACTCTTTATACATAGCATGAAGATGATTGTATATGATATTTCAAGTAATTTTGTGCATGGAACAAAGTTTTAACTGCAAGCTATTATACAAGGCTGGATGTAGGATAATCCACTTATGGGATTATATCAGGACTCAAAAAAAGATTCTGGAATATTTCAGATTTTTGATTTTTAGATCAGGTATACTCAACCTGTATACATTTTTGACAATACAGGCTACATCTAAAAATGTTTGTTCACTATCCTCAAAATAACGTGATTCCTTAATAATTGAGCATCTTATCTGTTATTGTATTGTTGCAAGTTTTACTAAATAGTATCAGTTCTAGATAGTTGTTAGAACTAAAAAGCAGGTAAGAGATTGGAAAGTAGTATTGCTATAGTTTGGATATGTATCTTTTCCAAACCTCTTGTGGATATTTGATCCCTTATGTTGAAGATGGGGCATAAAGGGAGGTGTCTGGGTCAGAGTGGATCCCTCATGAGTAGATTAATGCCCCTCTTTTTTTTTGTTTTGTATTTATCCTATTATTTTTATTATTTATTTATTTTTTATTGTTCTACAAGAACAGAAAACTAAACACCCTATGTTATCACTTATAGGCAGGTGTTGAACAATCAATGCCCCTCTTAGGGGTGAGCTTTCACTCAATTAGTTCCCAGGAGAGCTGGTTGTTTAATAAAAGAGCCTGATACCTCCCTCCCCTCTTTCTCTTGCTTTCTGTCTTGCCACGTGATCTCTGTACGCATCCCTCCCAGCACCTTTCTTTAGAGCAACACAAAGTGGGTGAAGACAAGCGTTGTGGAGGTACTAATTTTAGTTAGATGGCTAGTAATTAACCCTTTGTAAAGGTGGTATTTTGAGCAGATACCCAAAAACTCAAGGAAGCAAGCTCTGTGGAAATTTGTGGAGACTGTTTTGAAAATAGAATTGACAGGGCTTATTCATGGTAGAGAGTGTATTTTGAAGGTAGAATTTACAGAATTTGCTAATATTAAACTATGTAATTATTATACAAAAATAAAAAAATTAAAAAAATGTATTCCAAAAATATTATTTGCACTTAAGTCTTCTGAGCCTGACTTGAGCCTAACAACTAAGATTGAGAGGCAGCAAATTGTCAGATCTAACTCTTCGTAGCCAATTTGAAAGGAAGATACCTTCTCATTGTTTTCCTTTTGATACTTAACATTCCGTTAAATGGTATAAAAAGTAAATACTATTTAAATTAAGTGGAATACAATAACTTATCTTTTCAGAATTGCATAATATCTGAGGCCATGCTAGAGTATATAAAGTCAGAGATGGAGGCAGATTCTCACCTGTGAAACTCCCTACTAGCTGACTCAGGGAAACTCATCTAAAAACTTTAAAAGTTGACATCCTGCCAAATATACATACTTCAGAAAATTACTAAGGTAGTGTTTTTTCTCCTTAAAGGTGACTTTAGAGTTTAGTGCTTCAAAAAATATAAAGTTGAGTTTATGAAGTTTTTTTTTGTTATTAATATGATGCTACTTTCTGCTCAGTGTGTCAGTACTCCTTCCATTCAATGTAATATACTGTAATAAGATCTCTAACCTCTTGAAACATTAGCTATTTCTCTTCTGTCTGGATGCTCCTTATACTTCCTATATTTTTAAAATAGTTTTTACCCAATGTCATTGTTAATGCACACACATCTGATCTTGAGTTTTGTTAATGTAGAAAATTGCTAATATTCACATTCATAACCTTCAACCCCACATGAAGGCACTTTTGTATAGTGGGAAGTGGTATGGTCTTGCATGCCAAGTAGACTGAGTTACATATCTTTGTTTTCCACTTGCTGGTCATTAGAGAGATTTAGTTTACAAACAGCCTCCCCAAGCCTTGATTTTGGCTATTCCTTAAGTGGGTTTAACAATTATATCTAACATGCAAGATAGTTGTCAAGAAATAAGTAAGGTAATGCATGAATTAAAATTGTCTAGTATGCAATGACTTCTTAATAAATATTAACTTTATTATTTTACTTTTAAAAGTGTTCAGTAAGTGAAAGTTTTGTAATTTATTAGCAAAAAAGCATACCAAATTTTCCTTAATTCTAATGAAGGCAGATTAGTGGACATGGAATTATTAATAAAAATGTTGCTGCATAATAGGAGACTTATTTTTAGGTCTATCACCAATAGGGATTATTTTCATCACAGGATTACAGTTTACCTAGGAGAGAAAAAAGCTGTTCTATGTGACTACTGGCTCAACTTGTTTCAGTTGTGATAATTTATGAAATATATCAAAACTGTTTCAAGGTGTTCTAATCTGTAAAGTATTTCTTCCATGTAGTTGTTTTAATGACTACATTAGATACTTTAAAGTAGCAGCAGTGTTCCATGACTCCAACCTTTCCTTCAAGGTAAAATTCTTATTGCTGAGCTTGCACTGGTTTGTGGTCATTTTTGTTAAAGAAGAAACGAAATGTTTTAGGTGTTTTTTAAAAAATATACCCTACTTATATTGCTATGTTTTGAGCTTTCACATTTATTCTTCAAGAGAGTGCATAAAAAAGAAAGCTATAGCTATAGTAGGTCAAAATTACATTTTCTTATATGGTCAGAAAACAATGCATTGCAACAGTTCCACAAACCTGAGTTAACACAGTCTATTCTGCTACCACATTAAAATTAGAGAAAGTAAACAATCCTCAACTTGTAAGTTTCTTTTCCATTTGTGTAACTCAGGACTTTTCAAATTTGTGTTTTACTATTTCTGTTCTATTCATCTGAAGTAGGACATTCTACTGTAATGATGTAGAATCATGTTTTTGCAAAATTAGTAGGTGGGTACATATATAAAAGCGAAATCCCATAAAATATATCTGATATTGAATATTTTTTAAGATAATTTTATCCATCACAGAACAATAAAATGGTCTTTTAATAAAGAAAACAGTGATTTTTCAATGAAGGTTTTTGTCTTTATAAAAACTTAAATTGAAAAGTTCAGGTGTATTGTCTCCTTTAATTGTACATGTTGGATTCTACATATTATTAGAGTCTGGATTCTGGTACCCATTCAAAAAAATGAAGAGCTAAATCAAAACTGTAATTCTGAAGAACTTTTCTCCAGATAACACAGCATTAAAATACATATAATGCAAATGCAAATTGAAATTAAAAATTTTAGGAGAAATATGAAGAAACATAATCATAATAGAAAAACTTAATTTACTATTCTCAACATGTTCTTGATTAAGTTGAAAGTGTAACTGGCACTGTAGAGAAATCTGAAAAAAATATTTAAGTGGGGTATAAACAAATGTAATAGATACACACCTTAGATCAGGTTCCTCTAAAAGCAGAGACTAAAAAACTACCTGGATATAGTTAATTTATTTCAGAAATGATCTCAGGAAGCACAAAGAGAGTGAGAAAGTAAGAGAATGGAGACAGACAGTAGGTTGTACTAGCGATCAAGTTAATGGAAATCTGGAATTCAAGTGCACTGAGAACTCTCTGAGAAACCCTGTGGTAACTTGCTTCAGACCATCTCACCAAATGATAGAGAAAGTGGGCTTAAAACCACCAACCTCCTCCCATATTGGCTGTGAGTCACTTTCCACTTTTCCCAGGGTATAAACACATCTAAACTTTTAACTTTATTTATGTATGTATGTATTTATTATGATTATACTTTAAGTTCTGGGGTACATGTGGAGAATGTGCAGGTTTGTTACATAGGTATACACGTGCCATGGTGGTTTGCTGCATCCGTCGGTTGCAAACACATCTAACTTTAATTTGGCTTGTTTGAAATGAGCAGGATCCCCTGGTTACAGCACAAATCGTCCTGCATATAAGGGGAGAGGCAAGGATATAAGTAAATGGGTGAATTTGGGAAAATTGTCTCTTACAGTTGCAAGTAAATGCCAAGATGGTCATGAGCAAGGAGGCCTTGGTTAGAACATCAATAGTTTCTGCTACAATATTTAATTACTCAATTTGGAAAAAACAATCTTTTCCCCTACTCACCTCAAACAGGTGGATCACTTGAGGTTGGGAGTTTGAGACCAGCCTGGCTAATGGGGAATTGACCAGAATGGTTTCATCAGGCCATGGCAATAATGGAGGACAATGATGTTCCAGATAGAAATATTTAAATGTTACAAATTATGATCAGTTAATAATATAATGAAAATTTTAAAACAATATTAACATGAACTGTCCCTGAGTAAACTTAACCAGTCATGGTTAAGGTAGTGATTAGACAGTATGGGACTTCTTCATAAATTATATGATTTTTATTCAAATTCAACATTATATATTCTCTTCTTGAAAATGTTGGTTCTTAATAAAAGACCTCTGTAAAAACTAAAGGCTATTTAATATGTCCTAATAAACTAAAAGAGCACAACTTTTATACTTATTAAAGTAAAATTAAAGTTTATATATGTGAATGTATAAATTAAGTCAAGAAACTTTATGGGAAAAAAGAGTAACAGTATAAGCTATTAAAACCTATTGCTGAGTTGAAAACATATGTTCACACTAAAATTGGTACAGATGTTTAAGCAGCATTATTCATAACTGCCAAAATTTGGAAACAACCAATATATCCTTTAGTAGGTGAATGGACAAATACACTGTGGTATATCCATACAACAGAATATTATTCAGCATTAAAAACAAACTAGCCATCAAGCCATAAAAGGACATGGAGGGGCCGGGCACCTTGGCTCACGCCTATAATCCCAGCACTTTGAGAGGCTGGGGTAGGTGAATCATGAGGTCAGGAGTTTGAGACCAGCCTGGCCAACATGGTGAAATCCTGTCTCTACTGAAAATATAAAAAATTATCTGGGCATGGTGGTGGGTGCCTGTAATATCAGCTACTTGGGAGGCTGAGGCAGGAGAATCACTTGAACCCGGGAGGTGGAGGTAGCAGTGAGCTGAGATCATACCACTGCACTCCAGCCTGGGCAGCAGTGCAAATCTCTGTTTCAAAAAAAAATAAATATTAATAATAAAAAAAAAGACATGGAAGAAATTTAAATGCATATTACTAAGTGAAAGAAGCCTATTTGAAAAGCTATATATTCTGTGATTCCAACTTCCTGTGACATTCTGGAAAAGGCAAATCTATGGAAATATTAAAAAAAAAAATCAGAATTTAGGGAACAGTAAGGGATAAGCTGGTGCAGCATGGAGTTTTTAGGACAGTGAAAACAACACTGCATGATAGTCTAATGGTGAATGCATGTTATTATTCGTTTGTCCAAACCCATAGAATGTACAACAGCAAGAGTGAATGCAAATGTAAACCGTGCACACTGGGCGCATATAACCTGTCACTGTACGTTTATCAATGATAACAAATGCACCACTCTACTGAGGGATGTTTATAATGAAAGACCTATGCATGTGAGCCTTCTGCATGGAATTGCTGTGAACGTAAAACCTCTCTAAAAACTAAAGGTTATTTTAAAAAACTATTATCAAAGTATACTAATCAAACTATCATGATGATAAATTACTTAAAATGAATAGAATGAAGAATTTAAAAATATGTGGATTTCTGTTTATTTATCAAGCTAACAAGAAATTATTTAATACTTGGGGTAAGGACAAACACTTAACCTTTTTTTTTTTTTTCTTTTTGAGAGGGGGTCTTGCTCTGTCACTCAGGCTAGAGTGCATTGGTGCCATCTTGGCTCACAGCAGCCTCCACCTCCTGTGTTCAAGGGATTCTGCCTCAGCCTCCAAGCAGCTGAGACTACAGGTCAAACCACACTACTTGGCTAATTTTTGTATTTTTGTAGGGATGGTGTTTCACCATGTTGGCCAAGCTGGTCTTGAAATCCTGACCTAAAGTGATCTACCCACTTCAGCCTCCCAAAGTGCTGGGATTACAGGCATGAGCCACTGTTCCTGGCAAATATTAACTATTTAGAGAAAAGAGAAGAAATTGGATTCGTTTTGATGTTTTAAGCCATAATATTTTCTAGGTAAATAAACAATTACAAAATTTTTAAAAAGTGGGAAAAACAGAACCATGAAACTTCAGGAGAAAAATAAATACTGCTTTAATGTAATAATTAGAGTATTAAATATAATATTTAATTTTATGTATTGGCTTTTCTAAGTATGGTACGAATACTGAAAGTCATAAATAACATTATTAAAAATTTGAGAAAATGAAAATTAACAACTTGGGATATAATGGTTGCGGCAATATAACAAAGGGCTGTGATTTGCAATATATGCATACTATTCTTGAAAATTAAATAGTTAAATGAAGCCCCTCACGTAAAAGTGGAAATCTTGTAAATATTTAACTTTATAAGGATGATAACATTCATGGCATTAATTTTAAGAGGAAAAATAGAACACAAGTTAAATTTCAATAATAAAAAATAATTATATAAAATTGGGAGCTCACCTGGGCAGTCTAACTTCCTGCTTGCACGAAAGTTAAACAGAGATCTATAAGCTCCCGGTGAGTGGAGATATGACGTTGGGAAGTTCTTGCCTTTGAAACCACGCCCCCTTGTGGCCCCAGGAAGAGAATACCTCAGTATCATTCACAAGTCACTTTTGTCTTTGGATTTCAATACTTGTAGATCTGTAGCTCAACTTAATATTTTTTCTCTTTCATAGTTTCTTGATTTTTCAGTTCTTAAAATGACAGCTTAAAACATTAATTCGATTCCAACTAATCAGATGCTTCACTATGACAATTAATGTTTTAACAGCCAGTAGTAGATGAACATAAAGGTAATTTTGATAACTTAAAAACAGGATCAAAGCACAATTCCCTCAAGCTTTTCAAGAATTAATTAGGTGACAGTGTGTGAAAACAAGAGATAAGTATTACGATTCTTCTCTTTCTTTGATGCTGGAGATAGAGTTCAGGTTAAATTTGAGCAAGTTAAAAATCCTGTCAATGTGTTAGTACGTTTGCTGGCTTGAATACCACCTATAAATCACAAATGAAATTAAAATATTTTTTAAAGTAGATGTTTTATTATGTGACCACTACAGACTAAACCTTAGACAAAAATCTGTAGCAGAGGATAACAACAATTACCAAAAATGCTTTATTTATACCGTTCAGATAAACATTTGCTTTAATTACATTCTGATAGATAAGTAAAATGTATTTTGTTCAGATCTACAGATAGAAATTTCGATATGGTTTACTTAACAGTGATAGAATATCTATCACTGTTAAAATCTATCCCATGAAATTAAAATATATAATTAAACCTGTTGAGAGTTAAGGTTTATAAAATATTTATTTATTTATTTTATTATTATTATTATTTTAACATATATACTTTTTATTGCATTTTAGGTTTGGGGGTACATGTGAAGAACATGCAAGATTGTTACATAGGTACACACATGGCAGTGTGATTTGCTGCCTTCCTCCCCATCACCTGTATCTGTTATTTCTCCCCATGCTATCCCTCCCCAACTCCCCACCCCCTGCTGTCCCTCCCCTTTTCCCCCCGACAGACCCCAGTGT